>JARVGV010001459.1:25765087-25776500 GCA_031762435.1 Hypsolebias longignatus | reverse complement strand
TAATAATAATAATAATAATAATAATAATAATAATAATAATAATAATAATAATAATAATAATAATAATAATAAAAAGTTACTTGGCTTCAACTCTGTATATGAAGTTGTTTCATTTCTGGTCCAGGAAGCTCAGATCAAAGCTGTAAAGTGTAATTAATACCACAGTTGGATAGGGAAAACTACTTCACATCATAAATTAATTAAAGACAACTGACTATTTCAGTAAAACACCATTTATAAGAACAAAAATACTATGAATAAAGTTATAAAACGGCCAGAAAAATCAGATTGCACCACAATGGCTGAGGTCAAACAGAACATTTCTCAAACATCTGTGTTTAAATTATATCATTATCTTTTACGCCACAGTTTCTGAAGAATTAAACAACATTCACCTTATGAAAATTATTTTTTGTTTTACTTCTAACAAAAATATCTGGCAGTGATGTCTCCCCTCAGATATGAATGTTAATAATAAATGTGCAATAAGTAGTTTTGTATTGTAAAGTATTACCTGAGCTTTTATTGTAAACTTAACCACACATCACTGGTTTCAGTTTACAATTTGAACCTTAGATGATTTTTTTTATTGTCCCTCAGAGTACTGTCCTTTACAAAGGCAAGCAAAAACAAAATGTGGACTAATGGGCTAAACTAAACAATTGTTACCAAATACTGATTAATATTACACAGAGAAGTTCCTCAATCATTTTACTGATTTAAGATGAAATTGTTGTTGAACACTTTCTTCATGTGAAATCACGTGGAAAACCACGTGAACACACAATGTTAAAAATGTTCTCAAACTACACGTTCCCACGTTCAAACACATTTCATGTGTTTATTTTTGTTTCACAGATGAATTTACATATAAAGTTCACGTGTTTTTTTTTTTTTCCCCACAGTGTGAACTTTTGATCAAACATTTCCTTTTTTTGGAAAAGCTAATGAACGTTTTATTTAAGGCATGTCAAAAGCACCCAGCACAAAATCAAAAATCCAAGTTGTATTGTAGTGTGATCAATAGAAAGCGCTCTGGCTCTTTTATGCAGCAAAGCGGATCATTAAAAGGCCTCATAAAAGCTGAAGATGTTACTTTTCTAAATAAAACAAAACTTTACCAAAAGCCCAAGTTCAGCGCAAGACTTTATCACAAGAAGCAGGAATCTGCTGAGCTAGTCCAGATTGTTGAGGGCATTTTTTTTAAGCTGTGGCAGAGAGGTGAAAGCAGGGGAGCATTTGAGTTAATGAACTAAAGACCATTATCCTGATTTATTCCTACAGTAAAGCTGTTATGAAGCTTTAGCTAAAGGTCCTGCAACAATTCTGCTTTGTCATCGGTTTGACTTCTGCCCAATTTCACACTCATACTTACTAAATTAAAATAGTCAGACCAGGGTATAGAACCTATAAAAATGGTCTTATCAGCATAGTTTACACCAAGTTATGGGTACTGTAAACAAAACATATGTTTAGGTTTCTTCAATTTATGAACAAAGAATCCTTCACATGACATCTCTTTGTCTTGTTTGTGTCAATCATGAGCTCATTAATACCTGCAGCGTATTACCATCTGTCACCTTCATCCATTGGAGGGATTTGAAACTGCTGAGTCTGGTTTAATCCTCGGTGCTTGTCCCAGTGGCCAAGCTCTCATGTCTTTCTACAGACATTCTGACGTTGGAGGCCTAACTCGTACTGAAAGAGAAGAAGCAGGATACAAGTGCAGAAACAAGAAGGCAAAAGTCTCCATTTTGGGTCTATTTCTTTTTTTTCCCCTTAATCTAATTTAAAATACTAATTTTCTTCAAGGTAAGAAACAATATGCATCTACATGAAAATTTTTAAGGAAGTTATATTTACTTTTATTTTGAAAAAAAAAAAAAAAAGCTATACGCTAATGTTTTTGCTTACGCTCTCGAACCTCATAACATTTGCAGTTGTTATAAAATGGCTGACACTGGTGGAACGGAGCACAGCCAAGACCCAGAGGTCCCAGAGGAAGACCTGGATGATGAACTTCAAACGTTACTGCACTTCAGCAAACATGGAGATGGTCGGCGTGCTCAACCATGGGAGCAGTGGACCTTCAGAGAAAAGGCAAACTATTTAATGGACCGCATCTTCCTCGGGTTTTTGATTCTCTTTCTAATTGTGCTGCTGTTTGAATGTACCTATAAGATGTGGTATGTGTCAAACGTGAAGAAGATGGCACAGTTTGTGTCAGACTCTGTGATTTTTCTGTTTGACTGGCTCTTCATACAGGAAAGACAAGAGGAGTTAGCTGAACTGTAACATACAGTGATATGTATTGTCACTTTTTGTATTTCAGATAAGATTAAAAGTAAACTTAACACTACCGTAATCCTCAGAAACTAAAGCTGCTGCTTAACTTGTCGTTTTTTTTTTTTTTTTCACTTTATTTCTGACTGTCAAATGATGGCAATAAATTGTGTAACTAACTGTCTGATTTGATTCTCATGTAATATCTTTATTTTGAATTTTGTGTCTGCAACATTTTTTTCTGACAACTTGGGAAAAGAGTAAATAACTAAACTAAGAAAGAAGGATTATTTTGATTTTGATCTTCAAACCCCTGGGCTAATTTTAACTGACAAAGGAGTAGATTAAGAAGAACAGACCTATAAAATCTACATTTACTGTGTGACATTAGTTAAAATGGAAATCTTCCAAAAGTTAAAATATGCATTTATGAGAGCCTAATGAAGCATACATGTAATTTGGAAATACGTAATGGAAACCTTCATTTGTCAGCACCCAATGTGGTTCAAAACTGAACTGATTATGCCGTTTCAGTGCACCATAGCAGGAACTTACATAGTGAATGTCGCACAGCTTATTATCATTACTATTTTATATTATCATTTTTTTTATTATATTATGTTCACATCTCAGTAAACACAGACATAAACATGTACTGTAAATAAAACATAAATAAAATCTGCGACTACAGACGTCAGTTAACAGTCATTCTCACCAACCAATCAAATCAACGCACCAAGGCTCTTTTAACTTCCGGTTCCGCCTACCGTTCTCTTCTGGATTTCTCAGCGTGACCGACGTTTCGTGTCTCTTTAGACTTAAAAGTAAGTCAAAATGACACGTTTTTAACTGCGTTTGATCGGTTTTTTAGTGTCCCGTTGTGTTTTTATTTACACTCACACCCAGTTGCTGTGTTTATTTTGTATTTGATATTATTCTGTTGCGGTGCGCAGTTAGAAACGCAGACTGAGCGCCATCATGATGCTATTGTTAGCTGCGGAAAAAAGGACAGGACACGCTTTAACGCTGTGAAATATTGTCCGGCAGTCAAAAAAAAATTGTCCGGCAGTCGGCCGAACCTGCAAATAATAAACCCATTTTAGATGCTCTTACTTCACCTGCATGTAATTTTCGCTAATGTTTAAATTATTCAGTAAGCAGAAGCTAATGTTGGCTAAGCTAACGGCAACGTGCGTCTCCAACGCTGCTCAGACTCGTGCTTCAGTCACTTGATTCCTGCTGGTTTTATTCATTCATTCATTCAACCTTTATTTAGGCAGGTTAATCTTATTGAGCCTCACCAGTGTATTCTCTAAAACATTTATATGCGCATACAGTCTTCCTTGGCTACTTTATAATAAAGTAATGTCCTGTTATTATTATTATTATTATTGGTATAAGTTAAAAGTAATTGATAAACGTTGCCTCAGTCCATTTTGCCACTGAAGAAATTTTAATGGCATTTCATTTAGATTTTATCTCGCAACTAAGAAAAATCAAGATAGAGGGTCAGGATGTAAGACAGTTTACACATAGCTTGCAAATTCTGGTGTGTATAGAAACTTAATACAAATCAAGTTCAAGATCAATATTAGGCTTTTTTTTTTTAAGGAAAGCATGATTAGTTTTAAAAATAGACTATTAAAGGATTTTTTTTTATTTTAGATGTAAAAACTAAATTGTTTAGGCTGTTTAGTTTTTATAAATTTAAATAAAATATTGTTACTTGAACGCCAAGGAATTCAATATCGTTTTAAACTCGTTTTTTTGTTCCCATGTGTTGTAGTTAACTGAAAAAGAGATCTGTAAAAAAAAATCATGAGGATGTTAATCGTCGTGAGGTTTTGCAGTGCAGTTGTAATATATTTTACATCCCAATTTTTCGTGTTTGTTTCAGAATGCGTTACGTGGCCGCTTACCTCCTCGCTACCCTCGGTGGCAACAGTAGCCCCTCTGCAAAAGATCTCAAGAGCATCCTGGGTAGTGTTGGAATCGAGGCCGATGACGAACGCTTAACTAAAGTAAAATATTTTCTGGTGGCTTGTCATTTTATTACAATATCAACACTTTCTCTGCGTAGATGTTAAGTGTTATTCTCACCACAGGTCATCAGTGAGCTGAATGGAAAAGACATCAATGAAGTCATGAACTCAGGTAAATGGTTTAGAACACGCACAGCTGTGGAATTGGAAATTGCACATTTAAATTGGCTATTAATGGGATTTCTTTTTATTACAGGCCTCTCCAAGTTAGCCTCTGTACCAGCAGGTGGTGGTGTAGCAGCACCTGCCGCCGCTGCTGCTGCTGCTGGTGGAGCTGGTGGAGCTGCACCTGCTGCTGGTATGTATGCCTTTCTAAGCATAAGGCGACATATCAGCACATTTTGAAAGGCATTAGTCTTATTTTGCCGAATTTCAAACATTTTCTTGCCCTTTTCACTGAAGCTAGTTGATTTATATTTAGCAAGGCAGCTAAATATTTCTAGTCACTCTTCTACATTAAGTAGTGTTAAAACATCCATCCATTATCTTTACCCGCTTTTTCCTTTTCGGGTCACGAGGTTTGCTGGTGCCCACGTCCAGCAATCACTGTGCGAGAGGCGGGAGACACCCTGGACAGGTCTCCAGTCCATCACAGTGCCACATGGAGACAAATGAGACAACCATTCACTCTCTCACTCACACCTAGGAACAATTTAGAGTTACCAGTCAGCCTAACATGCATGTTTTTGATCTGTGGGAGGAAACCAGAGTACCTGGAGAAAACCCACGCATGCACGGAAAGAACATGCAAACTCCACCCAGAAAGGCCCTAGGCCAGTATTTGAACCGGGGCAACCTGCTCACTGAGGGTCAGCAGCTCTACCAACTGAGCCACCGTGCTGTCCATTATTGTTTGTAAATGTATTTATTGTTGTTTACTGTATGTACGCTTTGTGTAAAACAGGTCTCTTAAAAATTAGTCATTATGACTCGACCTGTATAAATAAAGGTTATATACCGGTATTAATTTTTTTCTTTTTCTTTTTTTTTTAATATTTTCAGCAGAAGAGAAGAAGGAAGAGAAGAAAGAAGAATCTGAAGAGTCAGATGAAGACATGGGCTTCGGGCTCTTTGATTAATCTGCCTTCTCTTTGTTTAAAAAGCAATAAAAATGTAAAAGGTTTACAGAAACATTTGTCTTTTAGACCCTCATTTATTCTTAAATGCTATTTTTCCTCCAATAACACTTAGCAGGCCACAGTTTGGCAATCCAGATCCCGCATGTCTGGTAATCCATGAAACCACATACTGTTAACTCATAACAGTTGAATGAGGCAATGAGCCACACGCAATTAGTCCTCAGTTACAAGTACTGTACATGTTTTCTGATGGTTTCAAAGACTACTGGTGGTTTGTCATCTTCACAGTACATGAAGAACAGTAAAACAAAAAAAGACCGTAGGGCAAATGGGTTGCAGCATTGTCAGCAGGCATTTACATAAAAGGACATACCGGTACATGTACAAACATGACATTAACATCTATACCATGCCATTTTATTTATAGAGCACTTAAAACAGTGACAAGGCCAACCAACGTGCTGTACAAACACAACACAGAACATACAAAATGAAGTAAAAAAAAACAATATAGACATAAAATCAACGCAGATAATAAATATAACGACCAAACACAGATCATCAGGTGTTGAAAGCAACGGAATAGTAGTGAGTCTTTAAACGAGATTTGAAAACCGAGAGGGAGGGGGCCTGTCTGACGAGCAGAGGTAACTCGTTCCTAAGTCTTGGGCCTGCTACAGAGAAGGCCCTGTCACCTCTGCACTTAAGACAAGTTCCTGGAACTGTGAGAAGCAACTGGTCCGATGGGGGTGGTGTGACTGTTCAGCCATTTGTAGACATACAGGAGAATTTTGAACTGGATTCGAAGATGAACTGGTAGCCAGTGCATGGAGGCCAAGACTGGTTTAATGTGCTCTCTTATGCCTGTACTGGTTAAAAATTGGGCTGCTGCATTCTGGACCATTAACGGCAAGGAAGTTTGAATTCACTAATTTATACCTTTTTGCTGTTTTAATGATTTATTAGTCGCTTGTATGAAACAATTTTGTCCTGTTTCTTGAGAAGAAAGGAAGGCAGTACCTTCACCCTGAAGGAAGCAACTCAAATGAGGATCTTGGGGGATGTGTGTTGTCTGCTATAATCTTGTTTGCCTTCCTCGTAACTACATGTACAGTATTTTTTCCATACTCAGCAGAGTGGTCCCTGGTTGTGGTTACTATACTTTAAAGATTTCTTCTGAACTTTGCGAAACCAACAGATTTTACAAAATGTTAAAATACTAAAATATTTGGTCAAATAAGTTCAGTTGCTAAAATATGAACCAGTTCAACGTAAAAGAAGAGGTTGGTGGTTGGGAATGGTTCTGTATAAAAGTTCAGTCATTTTCACTTCTCGCAATGTAAATGTCTCGCAGTCAAACTGGATTGCCAAACTTTAAACAAAAGCTGGCACAGAGAGCTGTCGTCATGAACATTGTCCTGATCGAAAGCCAAGATTCCACTTTGTGGAAGTAATGGCTCAAGAGAAACGTGATCATCCCTTTGAAAACCATACAATCAATTCTGGTTTTGGTTACCTCATCATGGAATTTGTCAAACCTGTGGTGCAATTCCTAATTTTCCTCTACCTGACTTGTTCATTCACTTTTCGTTATCTTGGCCGATCGTTATTTTTGCCTTAAAGCCAAACAAACATGTCTCAGTAATTATTTCCACCTAGCAGTGGAGCTGTTTTGCACTTGTCAGTAGTGTAGAACATACTCCAGGGACAAAACGTCCTGTTTCACAACACATGCATTTACTGTACCGTACATCATATAGTAAATCCATGTGTTGTGAAATGGGACGAGATGCACCAAAATCCCCTTGAGTCCACTGTTTTTAAAACTATTTCCAGCTCTCTTTCTACAGCTGAATCATTGCACAGTCATAAAACTGACGGACATATTTTCTCATTTATGATTACCTGGCACACAAAGCTGGGGATTTATGTTAGGGTCTGCCAAGTGATGATACTCATACGTACGCGTGATATGTTACAAAACAGCAAGTGTCTGCACTAGTTCTTGACACAAGTTTCATTCTTGGAGAATGATTTCCGAAGCACAATCATGAGGAGTGATTCAGATTTTAATTTTTTTTTTTTTAAGTGTTTAAATCCCAAAAAATAGTTTTTTATGACAGTTTGTCTTATCGTTAAACTGTATGTTTTAACGTTGGTTTTAAAGAAGGCACATTAAAGTGACTTGACTTTCTCCAAAACAAGTTCAGGCATCTCTTCCCTCCAGCTGTTTAAATGCCGTGACTCATTCTGTGATTTTACTCGCACGTCACGAGGAGGAGCAGCAACCTCATGGAACAGTGCATAATAATCTCATGCACCGTGGGCAGTTTTACTTTCTGTTTCGGCGCTCGTAAATGAAGAAGCAGTAAAGCCTGATGTGCATACAAGTTTTAATAAAATCATAATATGAATGCCTGCATCCATAATAAACATTACAGTCACAGTTCATTAAGCCAAAGTTTAAAAAAAAAAGTGCAAACAGTCGTCTATGCATGAAAAGCTTGTACCGAGCCTTTTGCAATATTACAAATTTACAATTCAATTTGGCCAAAGGTACTTTGTCAATCACCTCCTTGTAATTCTGACATGGTGCTTTTGCAGGACTACTACGCACTTACTAGGACCACATTCTTTACGATGATCTTCCTAACAGAAGCGCTCACATTGTCTCCAGAAAATTCAGTTTCTTGTTGATGCTGCACACGTTCACAGATTCAGATTTTTAGTCAGAAATGAATTAAATTCTGCTGAAATTGCATGTCCTTGATGAGCTTTGAGGTGATGGAGTTGTGTGTGCATCATCTCTAATCACATCTGTGGAGTTATTTGTGCAGCAGGACTTGAGTCACCGCTGTCGGACTATGGATGATCTGTACACGCCTGTAAGGGACAATAAAAGACATTTAAACAAACTTTACACACAAAGGCTACACTGTTTTTTTCCATGAAACAATAAGAACAGCTGCAGATTCATTATGTATTTGCAGCCCTGGTGGTTAAAGGTTTAATTCTGCTCCTCACCTGCAGGTACTCGAATCGATCCTGCAGATAGCGGTTCCCGAGACAAGTGATGTGGCCTACGTTCTGCTTTGAAAGTCCAGCAATCCTGGCGGTGAAGTCCAGAGTAAAGGCCAGTTTGACCAGCTCAGGCGCCGTTGGATGTACGGTGGGAGGATTGTGGGTGGGTGTCGTCGTCTCTTTCTCCAGATAAGCGTCCGCCAGCTTCTGGAAGGAGGAGTAAGTCAGTCGCTGGAAGAAGTTGCTCAAGGTGGGGTTATCTTTAAGCTGGAGATCAGAAAACAGGAATGTCAGGAAGTTCAGTGTTTTGATGTCTGGAATTATTACGGCAAAGCCAGTATTTATTTTCCTTTTATTGCAGCTCCTATGATTCGTCTGTGTGCTTCATCAATAGAACGGTCTTTGAAAGCTGAGAGCTTTAGGGCAGAGCAGCACCGGATGATTATGTTTTATAGTCTAAGACATAAAACACATTTTACTAATTAGCTCTTTGGGAATATATTCACTCAAAATTTAATTTTTAGTTCTGAAGCTTTATGTCATTTTACGTTTTAGGCCTATACTAAACTAATTTATTGATGTTGTTGTTGGTTTGCTTACTGTAACCGTACAACGTTTGATAACTAATTATTACCATGTTACTATAGTTCACATTTTTTTATAGTCTTCTTAAAAAGAGGGTGAGAGTTGGAACACAAGAAACATTTTATTGTTCAATATTGTATCTTGTAAAATGTCCAGGTATCATTAAGATACAACTTCTATTTTTTTCTGAAAGTCTTGCTCAATATGGCAACCCCTTTTGAACATAAAAGTTTTTCATACTTAAAAAAAAAAAAAAATCTCTGACATAAATTAGGAGGATTAGACTATATGATTGTGTGGGGTAGTGGTGGCGCAGAGGTTAAGAGAAGGTGAGCCTGTGATCGGAAGGTTGCTGGTTCAACTCTGCAGATGGACAACACCAAAATGTGGGTGGAAGAGGTGAAACACCCACACCTGCTTCCACCCTCATTTGCCCCACTCTGGGCACTTGAGCAAGGACCTTAACCATCCTAGATAGCAGCTCTCAGCTCCACATAGAGGGCTGTGGTAGCTCGGTGGTCTGCGGTTGCGTAAAGAAGGTCAAAAAATGGCGTAAAAACTATTGTCAAGTCTTTGTGCGAGTTCACTGTGGCAACCCCTGAAGCAGGAAGCAGCCACCAGAAGAAGAAGAATGTCCTAACCAAACTGGCTGTTTCAGCCACGAAAGAACGAGTTACAACACAAGGAAAAAAGAAAAGTCTATTTCCTGTTATAAATTATTTCAGTAAACAATATTTCAAAACAAATCTCAATTTATTAGTTTACACATTTGAAATTGTTGCCTGGTTGACATTTTTTTTCTAAACAAACCGTGTTTATAAGTTGGTAGATAAATGATTAATTTTTACAGCTACTTCAAGGTTTTATGAGTATCAGGTTTATGTAAGGCTGTTCCACACATGATGTTTTTTTTATTTTTATTTTTTTATTTAATGACTCAACAGTTAACTGTAAACATCTTTCTAGTTTCACCTGGTAAACTTTCTGTGATCACTACGGAATGAGCATGAGCAGGATTGTTTAGAAAACAAACTAATTTTTATTTTTATTCACAACATATTTAATCTCTTTGACACATCTGATGTGCTATTTGTGAGATTTTGCATTAAACTATCTAAAAACAATTATATTTATTTCGGCTACTACCTTCTTCAGTGGTTGCCAGAGTGAGCAAACTCGCATGAAACGTTTGCCAATTATTTTACTTTTTACTCTTTTATGATGCAAAATGGGCTTGAACCCTCAACCTCTGGATTACAAAACCGCATCTCTACCATCTCAGAAATAATGATAATTAGAAAAATGTAATTTTGTTTGAAAAAGCAGAGTGCCGAATGTTGAAGAATGAATTGATAACTGAACTGTTTAAGATAAAACCAGCAAAACAGTAGCTAAAAGCTAAATGTAGCAAGATGCAGCTAAGCTAAAACTAGCAAGACAATATAGTATGAACAAAAGGTGACCTTGCAGTCACAAACATATACAGTACCGGTATACATATATGTATAATGTTTACTATTCATGCAAGTATATTAAGCATAAAATGCTGCAACAAAATGATACTTTTTCATGGAGATAAGAGAAAAACAAACCTTGCCCTCCATGACATCACCCTGCTCCTTCGTTAAAGCGATGAGCCTGTTGAGAACTTCATCTGAGATTTAAAAAAAAAAAAGATCACCAGAACTGAATATTTATGGTACATGAATGATTTTTATTGTACAATAATCCAGCTTTAACTTAACTTTCATTTTCAGTTTTGTCAGTGCAGTTATTTTCCAGTCTGCTAAATTACCATAAAGAGAAGTTGTTTCTCACCATCTGAAAGAGTTTCATTTTCCTCTTTTTCTTTGACTTCGTGCACAATTTTTTCCAGTTCTTCGGACACCTTTTCATAATATGCATACGTTGGCTCCACACTGACGACAGCTGTTGAGCAGAAGATCAGTTATTACTGAACCTGAATAACAATAACTTGCAGGATCAAATGCATCACTTAAGTAATATAATGTATTCTTATTGAAACCGGTCCCTTTCAGAAAAAAAAAAAAAAAAAAAAAGCATGGATTTTTTATTTAAACTAAATTATTTTAAATTATTAAATTATTTAGCACCTGTGTGCAGCCCGCAGCTGTGGGAGAAGCTTCCTCCTGCAGCTGAACTCCGTTCTGCAGCAGAGAAGTGGGCGTGGCCGAGAACAATCGAGATGGAGAGCGGAGTTCATGATATTCTCTGCTCTTTTACAGTGTTTGTTTTGAAACACTGTTTACAACACTTCAAAAGTGTGGGAAGGGTTTAAAATGCCTTCATATACAGGTAGTCCCCGACGGGTTCCGGACCTAAGAACGGTTCGTAACTCGATTCTGCCGTAAGTCGGAGCCGAACGCACGTGGCGCCGTAAGT
>JARVGV010001459.1:25748557-25762899 GCA_031762435.1 Hypsolebias longignatus | reverse complement strand
GAGTCTAATATGCATTACTTATTAATTAATTGATACATTTAATTTCTGTAAAATGATTTACTTGATAAAAGTGTGGTATGTATAAGTAAAGTGTTTATATAATTGTATTGGTACTTATGAAACAGCATTTTAAAATATGGTATAAATTTTAAATTACAGTATTTGTTTTGATTAGAGAGTACAGTATTTAAACTTTGAATTGTAATTTAAGCAAACAAAATAAATGAATAAAACTAGTGTTTGTCACAAGAGACAGTTGTAATTTTAATCCAACAATGGTCAATAAAATACTGTAGTTCCAACATTCAGCTCTCTCGCGCAGTGATTCTGAATATAGCTTGTATAAGAAGCAATCCAGGAAATTAAACGATTCAGCTTTGAGAAGCTACAAAAACAGCTGAACAGTGGCTGATTTTTACTGATAAATGAACACCAGGCTCTTGTTGATGTTAAAATATTAAAGTTATTTATGTTATCTTGTCACAACACGAAGCTCCACAAAGCTGCTCACAACAGTCGAGGAAGGAAGGACTGAAAACAGGAAGACAAAGAACTTTAGCTGCTGGTTTCAACTCACCTTCAGCTGGCAGAGCCGATGGAGCCCACAACGCGCCGGTTCAATTTCAGCTCTGCTGGACCTGTGAAGGTCTTTAATCCGGAATGAGGGGACTCTCCGCGGTGAGTTCACCTGTCCACCAGGACTCCGCCCATCGCTGCTTCCTCATCACCTGCCTTCTGTCACCTGAGACCACATTGAGGCGGAGATAAGGAGCAATCATTGTTTCTACCTGTACATTTTGTTTCCGCTCGTCCGTAAACGTCTCATTTAGTTTCTCTTCAGCTGCGCAGCCGCGTAAAAACAACCCACGTTTCCGGAAGTCAAGCCCAGAGCTTATTTCCTCTTACATGCCATTGCCTTGAGCTACTAAGCCCGCCCTTTTTAGGGAAAAATGCTTAACTTTAGGCTTTAAAGACGCACTTTTATATCTGTAGGCCTATTCATCTTTTTTTTTTTCTTCATTTTTTAAAAAAATTTTTTTTTTTTTGCTGGATTTGAACCTAGTTTAGGTTCAGATGCACTTTACTGTATAGGAATGTGTCTCAAAATAGATTTTAAATCAGTCCCATAGAAACAAACCCAACAAGAATAAAGTCACAGATATTACTTTTATTCTTATGTTTAAAGTTATTGCAATCAAATGGTGAAGTTTGGAAGAGTTACTCCTGTAGTTTTCCAGGTGTAGTACTTCCAGTACAAACCACCTTTATACTTATACTCTACAACTTTCAGTGAAAATGAACACCAGTACATAAAAATGGCTATACATCTCTGACCCAAACATGTCTTCCATAAGCACAAGTCTGTTTTCAGTCACTTATAGCTAAACAAAGTACACTCGCAGATGTTCAAAAGTTTAGCTTACAACTTTTTAATTTTAATAAGCCATAATTAATTAAGCACTAATTAGCCATAAGACACATATTATGTGAATTTTGTTTCTTATGTTATGAATCTTGAAATGGCAACCCTTAGAGCTATTGTTCATCTACAGAAAAACAAAACAAACAAAAAAATAAAAACATGATTTTGTCATAAAATCATTGTTATAATCATTGTTGTCCACATGGGTTCAGATGTGATTACAAAGTACATGAACATGTTATGCCAAAAAGTTTCACTGAAAAATGTGTAAGTATGTGTTTCTCGGGTTAATTTCACTAGTTTTCACAGGTATCCTGTCATTTTTCACACACTTTTACTTTAAGTGAAGTTTCAGTGTAGCTTATGTGTTTTATTTGTTACAAATCCACACAAGAATCATTTTTAATGTTTTATACTGCAGGCCACATGTTAATTTTTCAAGCTATGTGGAAATGTGAGACCAGCCAACAAGTGGTTTCTCCGTAAAGGAAATGTAATCTTAGTAGTATTTTTTTTTTATTATCTTGAAATGCAGTGTATTATTTTCCACTTCCACCATGAATATTGCTAAATTATGACTAACTAATATTTGACAGCAGTGAGCTGAAGCTTGGATGCCCTAACAATCAACATTTCCTGTAAGCACTGCGTCTCCTTCACGTACTCCAATCAGAGATTACACAAACATGAATTTCAGTCTAAGATTTCCTGGCAGGTGTGGTGATCAGAGATAAAGTATTGTAAGTCATTCACAGATGATGGTTTCTGTTTATGCTCTTCTGATGACTGACAGTTTTGTTAGCTTATGAAAATGACTTGAAATTCAGCTGAGCCTTGTCCGGCTCACTCACTGAAATAGATCGTAAAACTGCAAACAAAAGTGCTGTAACTAATTAAATATCCAAGAATGATAATAATTTGATCATCTGTCCTTTGAGCAATTCTTCATTCAACAGACTTTTACAGTACTGTGTAAAAGTCTCGAGCCATGATTTATTTATTTAGTTGCTTTCAGTTAGCCAGGCTTTCTTTTGTAACCTATAGAGTGGTCTAGCAATATTTTCTCCAGACATACTAAAGGATATTCAGCATGTTTCTTTAAAACATTGTTTATTTTTTGTTAATTTTATTTTTAATAATTTTGAAGTCCAATGCCTGATTTTTTCAGAGTTTGATTCAACTTATTTAACTAATTCCTAAACTCAGGAACTGAGCCGGTGTTTTAGACATCTTACAATAAAAATAAAAACATTCTTATTGGACTTTAAGGCACTTTATTATGAGTAGCTTTTAGAGCAACACTATTTTTCACTCATTTATTTTAGCTAAATCTACAATAAAAGTCAAACATGTTTGTGTAGGATCCCAGTCATCCAGGACACAGTAAATCATGAGTCCTCAAAACGTTCTTCTCTGTCCAAAATAGAAACTTTTAAGTCCTCAAAGAATTGTCCTTTATCCTTATGATTTATAAACATCAGAGTCTTGGTTTAAAACACTGCCTTCTTGTGTTGTCTCATGCACATAACCTTGCAACTACTTATTTTGAAAACGGGCTCAAAGCTTTTAAAGTTTCTGCTCCCTCCTAGCTCGCTGATCTGCTGCAGCCATATGCAGCACTCTCTGATGTCAGCAGACCAGGTGCTTTTATTGATTCCACAAGCACTCGTTTTAGGCTCAGAGGTGTCCGGGCTATCTCTGTTGCAGGTCTAAAATTGTGGAATAAGTAATCACTGCATGTCAGACAGGCGCCCCCCCCCCCCCCCCCTTCACTGTTTTTAAGTCACATTTAAAAACACACTTTTATTCCCAGGCTTGTGACACTGTGTGAGTTGATTTTAACTTGTCTGTATTCTATAATGTTAGTCATTTAGTTCTTATCTTTAAATGTTTGGTTATATGCATTTTTTGCTATGTCCTTTGCTTGTTTGTTTCTGCTGTACAGCACTTTGGTTGGCCTTGTTGTTGTTTTTAAGTGCTTTATAGTGGTATGGTATAAAGTGTTATACAAAAAGACAATTTAACCAACTCCTCTGTTATACTAGTAAAACTATTTCCATTTGAAACTAGATTGCCTGTGATATTTTTAGCTTTTTAACAGATAAAAGTTGAATTAAAATGGGTTATTTAAAAGACATGAACAAATACAACTTTTAAAGGCATTAGAAATGAGGTTTGCATTAGCTGCAGTACTTGTGCATTCTCACTAGGGGTCACACTTCACTAGTCCAGTGAGTTCTAAAACCATGTTTGTTTCGTGTTGGCAGTCACTGCAAAAAGGTGTTTTACGTCATTCTGTAATCACATAAAAATACTGTAATAATATATCATTTTAATGCTACTTGGTCCTGTAGTCAAACTTAACTCAGTGGCATATCTTATTTTATTTGAACTTTTATGATTCATTAAGTGACAAAATAAGAGTATTTTGCACACAAATAGTACAATAGATCCAAATAAGACCCAATTTTAATGGATGATGTGAATACTTTGTATAATACAATATAATATCCACTGGGGATATTTTATTTTGTCTGCTTCTGCTTTAAGTATTTAGAAAAATGCTGCTTAGATTTAAGAAAAGAAAAAAAATTAAAATGAAGGAACAACCATAGTTATGAGGACTTTTTGTTCACAGTTAAAAAAAAAAAAAAAGGACCTGGCAGCAGTTTGTGAAACTTTCTCATAAACCTTTTGCTTCTTTGACCCTCTTTCTGGAAAACTTTAAAGTTTCCAAACCCCAGTTTCATACAGTTTTCACTACAGACTTCTACTGATAAGGAAGGAGTGTTAAACTGCAGCCTTGTGGAATATCGTTCAGCTGCAAATAAAGATAACTGTTTATGTGTTGCCACCCAGACTTATCTTTGTGTAGAGCTTGATGACTGCTCAGTCATCCACTTTTTCTAATTAGACTTTCTGAATTTTCCAGGCTACTGTAGTCATGGAAAGCTCCCTGGGCTCCTTTTAACCCAATGCTCCGTCTGCTGTCTGGTCCTGGGTGATACTTTAGGTCACCTTCTTCATTTTTCATGGGTGTTAAGCTGGACAAATGTGATGCTCACATTTCGTCCCACACAGTTTGGTCATTGACCTCTGGGGTGTGCGCACTGCAGCAGAGAGCATTTTCCTGTCATAAATCTTTATCTCTTTGAATCATTACTCGACCTTCCTCTGTACGATGACACCATTCTCCGAGAATAACAGTAAACACGGACATCAATCAGAGCAGATATGAGCACGCAAATCATATTCAAAAAGCCATGCAAAACACAGTGGCTTTATTATTGTCTACCAACAAAAATATACATGATGCATGAAAGTAACAAACCCTGAAAGCCCATATGATGTGCTATAATATCAATTGAAACTTAATATATTGAAAGCTTGTAAATAAAAATTCTTCAAAATCCTGAATTATTTAAGTTAATTAAAAAAGCACCTGAATAATTTATGATTTTGGAACCATTTTGCTACAAGTTTGAGTCACTATATGAAGCAAATACAAGCTAACCTGCTATATTTTATGCTTTTATATGAATAAACACATAAAAAGTCTATTAAAGTTAACAATAACACATGAGGAGTTTACTGAGAAATATTACATATGACAAATACAGATCTATATAATCTGCATTTGGGAAATAGCTGACATTATCAATGTTACTTCAAATCAATCTCACATAAACAAAACCAATACATATAATTCTCTATATATTTTGTTTAACTTTTCTGTTTGCTGCAGTTCACTAGTCCAGATGTATCAGAGCACATTCTCTTTAAAGAAGCCACTGATGTGCTCAAAGTTTAGTGTTGTTCTGAAGAAATATTTCTGAAATAAGACAAAATGTATTTTCAATTCTAGATTTTTTTGCATCTTGATGATGCAATCATTGCAGCAGCAAACGTGATCTGCTGCTGGCTCTTCAAATGCTCCGTGCGCTCAGTAATAAACACATGAACTGAAACATGCAATAGCAAAAAAATGAAATTAAAAGCACGAAAACAAACTAGTCTTAAGATTGATTTTTTTCTCTCTCTCAATAGGTAAAACACATGTCCAGAAAGAAAAGTGTAAACATTTATAAATCAATCTATAGATGAGTGAATTTCATCGCCTGACACCAACGACTAAAGAGTGTCACGTCTTTTGCCCACAGGTGCATGCGCGTTCGTTTGGTGTCTTAACAATATATCACACAAACCAAAGGACAGATTTCAATGAAGCTCCCGGAAATGTGATCATTAAATATAATTAAAAATTTTCAACTTTTCGAAGAACCATATTGAAGCTTGCCCAGCTAACTAATCTTAGGAAATACAAAAAAAAAAAAAAAAAAAGGCTATAATAGTAAATTTGACAGATACGCAGCTAAATTTAGTCTAGCTGAAAGGCTTTATTTATTTATTAACCTTTATTTAACCAGGCAAATCCCACTGAGATCACAGATCTCTTTTGCAAGGAAGGCCTGGCAGCCCAACATGCATGTTTTTGATCTGTGGGAGGAAACCAGAGTACCTGGAGAAAACCTTAACAACATGCTAGATTTAACAATATTGCATGAGATTATGTTTAACCTTATTATTTACAAAGTTTGACCAAAATGGCTGTAACTCTCTTCTAATTGACTAAAATGTGTAAATCTAACTTTCTGAAGACGTCTCCTCCCATTGCCTGATCCTGCTACAAAACTATGGATCACTTAATCTTTTTTGTAGAACTGCAGCTCAACACATGCACTTCATCCTGCATCCAGAGAAGTTGCAGCACCTAAAAGAAACGGGAGACGTTTTAAAGATTTCTTTCAAATCCAGTCTGCTGAGTTGCAGGTGACTTTAGCCCCTGGGTGGTGCAAACGACAGCAGACTGCTGTCTGTGCAGCTCCTAAATTGAATTAGCCTGACTGCTGACAGTACAGTAACCCAGTCTACTGATATGAGACTCGTCTATTGTTTCCCTTAGAGGAAAGGGATGCAGCTCGTCACCCGCTTAGAGAATAAAAGGAAGAACAGTGGAGCTGCAGGGCTTTTTATAGTTGCATTTAACTTTGGAAAACGGTTTGCTGTGTCACAGTGCTGGACCATGTGACACTGTTTGAATGGATTTCTTGAGGCAAATTTTTAGGCAGGGCTGGATTTGATCTCTTCATGGAACAATTCCATGAATTATAAATGACGACCTCACTTTGGCTTTCACCTTGCCTGAGACATCCGCCTTTGAAAGGCTAAAATGCTAACAAAGCTTATTCTTATCATCGCCTGTGTTAGAGATCAGAAAGGTGGCAAGATGATCTGAGCAATGACCAGTGACAGCATGGATGGTTAAGAATGCAAACTGCAGTGGTTTGTATCTTTTTGACACTTAATTTAGCTCAGAAAATAAAAAAAAAGAATACAAGAACAACATAAACACAACATGTACAGTGATCCAGAACGTGTCTTTAAATGGCAATGTGAGACAAAGCAGCAAGAAAAACAGCTTTACTGGTTAAGGTAGATCATTTTATAAATGATTAATTTGGTCTGCATATTTAACTCGGAGCTTTTGCTTCTGAAGCAATCCTAGAAAAGTCACATAAGCCATAGCACTGGGGTTTCCTCCACCTACAAAAGTGTTTTGCCAAAAGAACAAGACATTTAAATGTCTTCTTATTTAATTAATGTCACAAACAACAACCAAAAAAAAAAAAAAAAAAAAAAACTTTTCCATTTAGATAAACTTATAAATGGTTTTGATCTTCTGGACTTTCTGAGCCAAGTTGTTTCCTCCTTAACAAGCGTTGTTGTAGCTCACCTAAAGAGAAACATCTGCTCCTTCAAGCTGCTATTCACACACTAGAAATAAACATATTTTTATCAATATATAAAAAAAAAATAAAAAAGAAATAACACCAGCCTGGCTTTTTCCCACACCCGTTTCTTGTGCTTTGACAGGCGTCAATGGAATTAATATTATTGTTGGGGAATCAGCAGTGAGAACCAGCAGCAGGGAGGCAGTAATAACAGCTAACACGAGGCGTTAATGAGTGTTCAGCACTGAAGTTTTACACCAGCACTCATCACTTTTATATTTAAACATAAGAAGAAAAACATGTTAAAATGGTTACATCTGCTTGATTGTGGGTACGTTTTTATCCCAGAAGTGAAATCAAGCGAAGTAAACTTCATGCGGTTTGCATACATGTTTAATGAAAGGCACTCTTTGCAGAATAAATAAAACATAGCAAATTATGACACTGTACTGTACAAAGTTGACACATACAGTAACAGTTCTCGCATATCTCAGTGCTTCGGAACATATTAAAGTGCTGATTACTGAAATTACCAACTTTTGTCTCCTTATTTATTGCATTTTTCATCAACATTCTTTATTTTCACATCATCAAATTGCATATCATAGGATTATTTTAAAGGGATTGACTGAGTTGCAACTGGCATTTAAATGCAAGCCTGATTTACATATACTGTACAGTACAATATGTTCACATTTAGTAGATTTTCATTGAATGCAATGGCATGCAAAAATAGTATGGGTTTATATTTATCTTCTGTGCATTTGTCTTTATTTCACAAACTCTTATGACCTTTGTTTATCATGTTAAATATAAGAATTTTTTTCTGTATGATCAAATACTATTACATTCAGCTTCACTACACATGAAAGCTTCCGTTAATAGGAAGTTAACCTTATTTCGGCCTGTGTGCCATGCGATAAAAAAGATAAAACCAGGCAAATGGAAAAACATTTAAATAAAAAAGGCTTTTTTTTTTTTTGTCCTGGTCTTTTCATCTGATCATAAATATATATTATCTCACATTTATCTTAATAAATATATTTTCCCTGCCAACAATGGATGGTATAAAGCTCCAAAAGTGCTTAAGAGATATGTGGAAAAAAAGCTTTCAGTGCAATAAGTTGATATGATTTTAAAGGGTGGGTGAAATTCACATTCAAATATGAAGCTGGGATGATCAATTTACAGCAAAACCCTGTTTGTTGGAGCTCAAAAAACAAAACCCATAGATAAAAAAAACAAGTGATTTAGATCACTACAGCTGCTGCATGCAACTATTGCATGTAGATATGGTCATCATTGAGCAGGTCTGATTTATGCTTTGCAGCCTATCTAAGAATAATAGCAGACATGCTATTTATCACACACATATTGTTACGCTGAAGGTGCTGCTGGCTGAACGCTCACAGATATAGATTTGCTGAGGAGACAGTATGTACACTGATGTCCTCCTCCTTTGCACTGCACACCGCTTGCCCTTGAACACCGCACTAAGGCCTATCTCAAATTTGCTGAATGTGATGAAGTGGAGACCAACATGGACCCGTGATGTAATACAAGCTCTGACTGAACTTACACTTGGAATGCTTGATCACCAATTTTTTTTTTTTTCACTCCTCTGGGATAAACTTGCTCAGTTATTTCAGATCAAATGAACATCTTGCAGCTTACAAAACATTTTCTATCCATACAGTCCTTACTTTTTGTATTTAAACCGTCAAGGTGAAATGTTTGTCCACAACACAGATCATGCTTCATCTTGGACTTTCAGGTAAGAGTAAAAGTGGTTGAGTTGTGTTAATTGCACTTCACTTTGACACATCTACATGCAGACAGACAACTTGTGTTAAGATCACCTCACCACACAGTTTCTATTAATACTGTATTTATCTGTGTTTGAAGTACAAAATGATGAGGAGGATAAACTAGCAGATATGTTTGATTTTGTCCATTTGTGTTTTCGTGCCCTACGTAACGATCAACAGTCTTTCAGTACATGTTGTTTTTCTCGTTCTGCCAAGTTCCGTTACCTTTGTTCAATGAAAGGGTGCTTCCGCACTTGTTAGCAGCTGACATTTTCTGAGCAGCTTCCGCTGCTGCTTCCATCACCTGTTTCTCCTCCTGCTCAGTCTCGCGATGGTAAAAATAGTTAAAGTTGGAGACGATGACAGGGACAGGCAAGGCAATGGTCAGGACACCAGCAATGGCACAGAGAGTGCCGACCATTTTGCCTCCCATGGTGATGGGGCACATGTCTCCGTAACCCACGGTGGTCATCGTCACCACAGCCCACCAGAAGCCATCAGGAATGCTAACGAACTGTGTCTGGGGCTCATCCACTTCTGCAAAGTAGATGGCGCTCGAGAAAAGGATGACTCCTATGAAAAGGAAGAAGATTAGCAGCCCCAGTTCCCTCATGCTGGCTTTCAAGGTCTGACCCAAAATCTGAAGACCCTTCGAGTGTCGGGAGAGCTTAAAAATTCTGAAAACTCTCACCAGTCGGATGATTCTGAGTATTGCTAAGGACATGTTTTGACCTGAGTTCATATCTTCATCTGGGGTCGTGGCCAGCTCAGTCCCCAGGGTTACGAAGTAAGGAATTATAGACACTATGTCAATGACGTTCATGATGTTATTGAAGAAATCACTTTTGCTGGGGCACACCACAAAACGAACACAGACCTCAAAGCAGAACCAAATGATGCAAATAGTCTCCACGATGAAAAACGGGTCCGTGAGGTAGGTCATGATGGTTTTAGGAGCAGGACGAGGGACAGAACTGTCTTGGGTGCCGTTGATCATTTGGGTGAAACCTGGAGGAAAGTCACTGTCCTCCCTGAACTCTGGAAGCGTTTCCAGGCAAAAGATGAAGATAGAAATGACGATGACGAGCACAGAGACCAGAGCTACAGATTTGGCTGCACTGGAGCTCTCTGGGTATTCGAACAGGAGCCAGAACTGTCTCTGCAGTTCATTGGTGGGCAGAAGGACCTCAGGTTCTTTGATGAAGCCTTCATCTTCACGGAACTGCTCCATTGCCTCATGACCCAACTCATAGAAAACAATCTCATTAGCATAAACATCTAAGGGAACATTGGCTGGTCTGCGGAGTTTCCCCCCTGACTGATAGTAGTAGAGAATCCCATCAAAAGATGGCCGATTTCTGTCAAAGAAGTACTCATTTCTCATTGGGTCAAAGTAATTTATCCTCTTCATAGGGTTGCCCAGAAGTGTCTCTGGAAACTTACTCAGGGTGCTGAGTTGGGTTTCAAACATCAAACCTGAAATATTGATAACAACTTTCTCATCTTTGTCTTCCAGACAGTGCTTTTCAAACAGATCTTCATTTTCGTAATAATCCTTCTGTATCTTACTGAAGACACTGTCCGTTGGAGACTCACTGTTGATCAGGAGCTTCAGATTTGAGATCAGGCTGGCACTGCTGGAGTTTGCTTTGGAGGTCAGTGTTGGAGGAGTGGACGGTGACAACCCATCCTGACCAGAGTGGCGCCTGCGCCGTCCTCTGCGTGGTGACTGGTGAGGAGAAGCCAGCCGGTGGGCTAACAGGTTCTGATCAGGCGCCTCTGAAGTTGATGAGGTAGGGTACCCAGAATCGCTTGGGTCACCCAGGTTGATGCCAACATCATCCATGTTTTCAAAATTAACAAGTGGCACCTCCATCGCCGGCTTTGCTGCTAGCCAGGTTGTGGAGATAGAGGAGACACCAAAACCAGTGCCACGCTGCGGATCCTGGTGGGACTTCCCTCCTCCTGGCTACCATTCAGGTTGCTGTTCGCTCATTTTAGATTTGGGTTTCTGGTTAATCTGCAAAAGAGTGTTTTGGAAATGATGAGCATTACATTTTCTTGAGCACTGCCATCTAGAATAGTTCTGTTGATTAAGAGCTTTTCTGTCAGCTCTTGTTTGCATCAGCAGAGAAGCTGCTATGTGATACTCTGCATAAACACTTATTTTTTTCACCCTCAATTTCTTTTCATTGACCTAAACGAAAACACAAAACTCAACAAAACTGAATGGAAAAGTGCTTATGGGCAGCATGGACAGCTTTATTGCTGATCATGTGCAGCAAAACAGTTTTTTTTTTCTTCTGGCATAACACTTGAACACTAATGGCTGAAAGTACAAGCTCTTTAAAATTTGTCTATTGCTTTCTCAACATCTGACTGTTTGGTTCTTGTCTATGATTCTACATTAATTCGGTACATTTTCTTAATCTTTTATTAGTTGTTCCAACCATTATTAGCTGTTTCAAAAGTACCTTTTGTCTTGTTTGAACAAGTAACCAGATCCTGAACACATGCCGTCAAGCTGTGATGCACTTGACACTAAGGGCCTTGTGAGACTCAAAGAGATCTGTGTGCCTTTGTTTCCATTCACGCTGCAGTAGAACACGTTAACAGTTCAGGATATAGATTTCAATCTTTTGTAAGAAAATTGAGTAGATTTGACGTGAAATATGCATCCTGGTGCTGACAATCAATCAGTATGCATATTTAGCTCTTCTCTGTGAGTTACTGGGTTCAACAGTGAGAATGAACAAAAAAAACTAAGAAGCAAACAGCACCAGTACCATCTAGCATCTTTAGATCTGTAAGGAGTTTTTCCAAAAGCACTTTTCTTCTACTAAAACTTTTTAGATTAACCATTTTGCCACTATCTGGCATTAACTTGACCATCAAAGAAGCAGTTTTATTTTACATAAAACACCAGTGTCCTGATCAGATCTAAGTTTCAAGGTGCAACATAATGCATGCAGCTGTTAGGACTCACCCGTGTCCCTGGCTCTGCAGAAGTCCTAATGTCCGCTCTGTCCTTCCAGGCTGCTTCGTTCTGCACCTCTTTACGCCCTTCACTCTCCCTCATCAAAACTCCCAATCAAGAGTGTCTCTAGCAGTACCAAAGCTCCCACTGGGTAATTTAACACCACGGACGAAACCAGAGATGCTGAATACACCCTTGCAAACTCACAAACATAGTGCTCCCCTCACATACACAAGCACAAGAGAAACAAAAAAAAAAAAGGGCAAATGATTTTATTTTAGGTTGGGGGGGTCACCTGGCTTTGTTCTTGCAGCTCCCTCCTCCGTCAGCGGGGATGCTCATAGGTGCGCTCTGTGATAGGAGATTTATTGTGTGGGAGCCAATCGCTGCTGGATCAGAGGAAGGGAGTGTGGGACCCAATCGTTCCCCCGTTTTCTGCAGACTAAGCATCCACATGCAGGATCATCCAATCCACCCTCACCTTGGGGATTTGACTATATCCCACCCCCCTGTTATACTCCACTTGTCAAAGCTCTTAAAACCTGCAGCAATGTCTGTCTGCCCAAAGACTTCAGCTTTGCCTTGTCTTCATCCTGAGCACTAACACAAATAGTTTCTCATGTGATGTCAGTATTGTAGAACATATTGATACTGACTGTCTGTTGCATTAGTTTGCAAAATCATACAAGCTCTCTTTTATTTCTGTATTATCATTGCAGTAATGTCCTGTTTCAAAACACACATAAGCTCCTGGTTGGGTAAGTATCAGTAAACATAATCTCACAGGAAAGTTCTCAGCTCTAGTGTTTTTGCATCTTGTACTTGTGCAAAATGTGTCAGGTTAAAAAAGTGACTTTAGGGAGCTGACATTGTAACCCCCCCAGCTATACTTTCTTTCAAGAGCCATAACCTTTGATTGAAGTGATCCCTGCACGCTTGTAGAAGGACGGTCAAGTTGGCAAGATTGGTTCAATCTTGCATTACCTGATGAAAACTATTAGTCTTTTATCAGATCTCTTCATCTTCTCGTCGCCGCGCTGCAGCCAGGAGCTGCTGGTTCTCTGTAACCTTGCGGTGCGAGCAGGACCACTGCAGGCGAAGGCAGGCTTCAAGGTCACAGGGAACTCTTTTAGGACTTCACACTCCACTCTTTCCCATAGATTACCACACACTCTCACAATATTATGTGATGCCACGATTACGTCTGCATACATTAATTTGAAGTGTGCTTAAGGCATTGACACAAGAAACTTTACGCTCTTTTTAATACACAGAGACATTCATGTGCTCACATACACAGTAGTTTGCAGACTTGTCCCACGTTTATCCAGAAACTTCTGCAGTTTCCTGCACATGGTATTGAGTGTGCAGTCAGTCGAATCATGGCCTGTCGTTCAAACGCTTCATAATAGAATTTGCTACAAGCAAAAAGAGACGGGGCGATAGACAGGGATCACAAATTGCACAAGTCAAACAAAGAGAAATGATCAGTCCTTCTCCAGGCAAAAATAATGTGTCAGTAATAGTGTGAACGAGGAGGTACAGTAAATGGATGAGATATGAACTTCAGGGTGACGTAGAATGCAGCTACTGCATTGTCACTCATCTCAGAGGGATTAATGCCCCTCCCTCCACTCTTCCATGCAGACCTCCATCCATCATCTGTCCCTCCTCTACCGATGACACTATCACCTTACTGATAAACAGGCTGTGTTGACAAAGCAGCGTCTCCATCAGCAGAGTTATTTGTGAATACAAATGAAGCTGCATGGGTGGAGAAGCACCTCCAGCACTCCTTCATGGACATGACTTTAAAGTCATAGTTGACAGAGCAGGGACAATAAATCCCAACTTAATGTTGAAGTAAAACATGAAAGTTTTGATTTATCTGAAATAGCTTCAGAACACACTGTAAAATTACTAAATGAGTTTCAACAACTTTACATTGTTATAGCAATAACTTTATGAATGTGCATCAATACAAAACCTCTGCTTTAGTGACATGTTGTTAGTGGATATACAGTACTTTGGTGCATTGTGGGAGTTATAATTCTCAATTTGGCACTTTTTCAGGAATAACTAACTGGAGTTGGAGAGATCACATCTCTCCAGTTTTAGCTTCTCTCCATTAGCTGTCAAGTCCAGAACTGAATTCAAAATCTTACTTCTAACCTACAAGACTCTCAACAACCCATCTCCATCTTGTATTACAGATCTTATTGTTCCTAACAGAGCACTTTGCTCCCAGACTGCAGGTTTACTCGCAGTTCCTAGAGTTTCCAAAAGCAGAATGGGAGGAAGATCTTTCAGTTATCAGGCTCCTCTCTTGTGGAACCAACTTC
>JARVGV010001459.1:25718107-25729738 GCA_031762435.1 Hypsolebias longignatus | reverse complement strand
AATCAGTGTTTTGTAGCCACTGTTTCAAAAAAAAAAAAAAAAAAAAAAAGAAACATTTGATTTTAATTTGCCACAGTGTTCAGATTTTACCTGATCTGTTCTGCTGCAACCAGTATGAGCACTGGGTTGACACAGGCGTTAAACATGTATTACAGTATTAAAATACTTTCTCATGTGTGTATTTGTTTTGTTTAGTGTAAAGTTTCAGGTTTTAACTTTGGTGTTAATATTTAGTTTTGTGAAGCCTTTGCTTTATGTTTCGTTCTCGGTTGTTTTATTGTTTCCTCTAGATTTTAAGCTCTTCAGTCATCACCAATCAATTTTTGTGTATTTGTTATTTTTTTCCACCTTGGTTGTGGAAAACCTGGAATTTCTTGCAAACAGATCTGAAGTTGTCAACTTTGACCTCTCTAAGGGATTTTAAAGAATTGTTACGGTCAATGCAAAAATCAATGCAGACATGTTCCTGTTTTCAATATTTTACAGTTTTATAATGTTGCTTGTTTTGTTGTGTTCTACATCACTTTTATTTAATTTTCATTTTTTAATGCTTTTATGATTGTCTGTTGTTTGAACTAGGGCTGAACAATTTATTGCATTTTGTATATCGCGATATGATAAAACGATATCTAATCGCAAAGGCTGCAATTTGACTGCTCGTGGGATCTGGTTACGTGACTTGCGAGTGAGTGGAGCAGAGCAAATCAGAGCAGGGAGCGGAAGAAGTCCACACTGTGTTTTAAACAGTTGCACAATGTCGTCAGGCTCAACAGAAACTGACACATCTGAAAGTTTGGTATCAAAGCATCACGTCCGTTGTTTGGAATTAGTTTGTCTATAAAAAAGAAGATGCTGCACAACGACATGTATTGTTCAGAGCGTGCCTTGCTGCTGTTGCTCTTGAGGTAACACCACAAATCTTTATCAACACTTAAAAAAACACCACAAAGCCATTAATGATAGTTGCATGACTAGAATACCAACGGCCAGTGCTGAAACTTCAAGTAAGCAAAGTACCAGCTGACAGGGATCATTGAGCGAACTGTTTGAAGGTATTACTTTGTGTGAACATAATTCGAAATGGCACATGGAATTAACTCGCGCAATAACAGAGTTCATAGTGAAAGACATGATGCTCATTAATATAGTGACCAAACCTGGTTTACGGTTCTGGTAAACACAATCGATAAACGGTACAGAATGCCCTCGTGCACACATTTTAACCCAGTTGCTATCCTGGAGTGACACAAAAAACATACAGGAACAGAGTTGCAGCGGAGCTGAAAACTGTGGAGTTTTTTGCAACTGAAACAGATTTATTGCTTGTTTTCGCTGAAAAATAATGAAAATAAGACACTGAAAAATAATCACATATTAAATCGCAATATTGAGGTAAAAACCATAATTAGTGTATTTTCCAAAATCATTCGACCATAGTTTGTACCTCATTTCTTTATTTAAAACAGCTCTCTCTTGAAACAAGTCCTCGTGGCTCAGTGAGTCTAACCTGTATTAATAAAGGTTGAATGATGCAGAGCAGATATAATTAAAATAAAGCTGAACACCTTACAGCAAGGTGTTTTCAGATGTCAGGGAAGTCCTCTTAGATTAGCTCCAAATCCCAACACGCTTCTTTGACTAATTACAAGCTGGTAAATACAGTGCAAGCCCGTATGACTCCTCAGCTACGGTCCTGTGGGCATGCATCCCTGACAAACAACACACAGGCACTCCCACCACCTTAGTGTTGTGCACAATGGTGGACACCTGCAGCAGGACATTGTTCTTGGTTGGATGTCTTGATACCATCTGGCTTTCCATATTTTTGCCCTGTTTTCTGCAAAGTGAACTGCAGCGTGCCGCAGTGCATTGCCAGATCAAAGCAAGACTAATGACTCCAGCAAAGCTGGAGCTCCACGCCATTGAGCCTCGAGAGTTCCTGCTCACCACAAGCTGACAAAAGATGGCAGAAGATAAAGTGGCAGCTAATTACCACGATGAGATGGGGAGAAAAGGCTAACAATATATCATGGAAGCTCAGGAATAAAACAATCTCACAGACAAAATAATTCAAGCTGGCTTTGTTTCAAATCTGGAAAAAAGATTTTGTGTTTAGAAACTAAATGACCATAATCTCAAACCCCCAAAACTCTATTTTTACCTGGGTTGTCTTCTTGTAGTTTTTTCACACATGAATAACAGAACAACAGAAACAAAGAGGGGTCATTTTGAAGAATATCTTCAGAAATCTGACCACGTAAGCATCTTTATTTTCCACACTTTTCTGCCTCCATCTCTGCTCAGCTTCATCCTCCTCCTCCTCCTTCCATCTATTTCTCCAATGAAAAGGCTATTAATAGAAAACCCTGCTCTCTTTTTTAAACTGCATAGAGCATCTACTGTGCACTTAAAGGGAGGCAGAAGCTGAAGATACCAGGAGACATTTGAAAATGTCCTCTGTACCGCCTGTGGCTACAAAGACGCATGGCTGGCCTAAGAATAACAACAAACGGGCCTGTGATCGATTTGTGACATTTTATATCAGCACAGATGCTCTGTTTTTTTCTTTTTCTAAAAATAGATCCTCAGATCATTTGCAGACCCTGTGAACACTGAGAAGAAAAAGAGTTGGTGTAATGTTATTTAAGAAAACACTTTACCTTTAAGCTCAGAAAGTGAAGAAATGTTACAACGAATCAATGAACACACAAACAGCAGTTTCATTTGAATAATTATTGGCTTCATTATTATTACTTTTGTCATGGTTATGATCATATGGAAGGGTCAAAAGTATTTTCTTTTATTACACATGGTTTTCCCATTCTTAGATTGTCCTTTTTTTGTTGTAAAGTGCAGATAATACTATTCAAAATTCACATACAGTTTGTAGTACTTTTTTTTAAAACTTAATTGCCCATTTCATGATTATTTACATTATTCTTCCACATTTCATTTCACAGAAAGAAAATCCACCATCCACTGCATCAGCATTGTTGTGTGTTTTAGGCCTCGATGATACAGGAGGACAGGGATGAGGTGAAGAGCTGTACATATAGTTTCAGTGGCTGCAACACTATCAGGCTCCAGGGTCAACAGAAACGTAAAGAACACTGGTTTTCAAATGCACACTTCTGCACAGATTAGGTAGAGGAGGCTTGTTATAGAGAGCTGGCATTTCAAAGAAACCTGAAACTCAAAAAGCCACTGTTCACATTCATCATTAGTGGTCAGCTCAGAGCAGCAAACTGTTGCCAGAGGTTATGACCTTTGCTTTAAGGTTCCTTTCAAATGCACCGCCAGCTCTTTAACAGTTGCCTGATTAAAAAAAAAAGAAAAAAGGATAAATGTCTTTAACCAAATCTTTTCTCACATAAACTACCAGCTTATAGTTATTCTCTGCATAGATTTCTCTGTATTTTCACTGCAAGACCTCTTCTCGTGGAGCGGATTTGGTGATGGGTCCCTCAGCGGGTGACCAATGTTATTCTCAGAGACCACGCTTCCCTCCATGAAATCGTACTACATCATTTTGCTTTGACTTAAGGATGATGCTGCTCTTTTTTTGTGCTTTAAACAAAAATAATTGTAGATGCTAAACTACAATGTTGTGATCTCTGGTGCATGAGATGCTACATGTGAACTTTGCAAAGGTACAGTAACATGCACCGTGTTAAACACGACAGATAAATGTTAAGAACATGTAACATTTATCATAGTTTCTGTCCACACACAAAAAAAGGAATGAAGACAAAAAAAAGTGGTGCATTTGCATGCATAGACAATTGTTTTTTTGGTCATCATTTTTTCCCCTCACATATACAAATATGCAAATGGCTGTTGCATAAATTCAGCTGCTTAACCACGCTATGCCATTCAATCACGTTCCTCTTTCTATAAAATATCAACTCTTAATTTTATAGCTTCACACAAAAATCAATACCCAACAGATGACCAATAAGATTTTAGTTTAGAGAGGAAAAAAATATGCATTTTTTTTAACTTCATGCATATTTTATCACAAAAAAAAAAAAACTCCTTTTACCTAAAAAGTACAAAGTATGAGTATTGCTTATAAAGCTACCTAACTTCCCCCTACCTCAAGTGACTGATCATTTTACATTCCACATTACTTGCAAAATACTTTTGAAATGCATGTAAAACAATCTATTAAACCCTATTTGGACAGAGACCAACAAAGAAGCCTCATGTCAGGCAGTTGGATGATGCATCCTGAGCACAAACTGGCAGCGATGGCGCTGAAACACTTTACTGCATGTTTACTGCAGCGGGCCAAACAAAACAAGACGGAACTCCTGCAATCGCAGAATTCGTTGAGACAATTCTTGCTTAACACCTCCTTCCAATCCATCATCTTTCTAAATATACTGAACATCTGTGGGACGATGCAGAAAGGTAAGAGACACAGAGACACATCAGATGATCATTGGGTCAGACGGTATCTGCTACAGTGCTGCTCATTATCACCTCTCGTATTGATGTTACTGCCTTTGACTGTCACCTTGGCAGTGTTGAGCAATCTGTGGAAAGTCTTAGCTGGATATGATCCAAGAAATGGAACCTAATTCACTTTTGGTGCCAACCATTAAAGATAGATTGAGCTTCTTTCATCAGAGACTCATTCAGAGGACAGTTAGACTTCATTTACTTTGTATAGTCCAATCAATGTCATGTCAATACATTGCTATTGCATAAAAGTTAGGTGTGCTTTAAACGGCAATCTGACATTAAACAGCTGTTTACCCCGGGCAGTTTTGATTTAAGTGAAGGAAACGTCTGTAGATACAGCGCATGTGTCAGGTTATATTAAAAATGTACCAAACCAATGAAACAAATGAAAAATGGCGAGTGTGTCTTTGGCACTCCGAACAGGCTCTAAAATAGAAGAACGGTGCTCAGAACTAGTGTTACTATTAAAAAAACAACAATTAGCTAACATCACCTTTCAGCGCTTACAAATTATCTGCTAAAAGTTTGTGTACTCTATGTGTTTTCTGTTGGTATAAATAAATTGGTTGATACACAAGAAATAGATATTTCTATGGCAACATTTTCTTCCCCGTCTTAAAGGCTTCCTCTTTTATCTTAAATGCATGCTGGAAATGTTCTTTTAAGGTCATGCAAGACTGGGAGAATAGCTTAAACCCAGATAAATGGCAGGTCAAGGGAAGCTGTTCTCTATACACGATCCCATAAAAATAGCCATTTTGATCACGAGGATACGACTGGATGAATCTGTGAATAAGACACCGCTGTAAGTCGATCATTTGCTATAATCGAGGCCCAGAAGGGTTCCAGAGTTCGAGTTTACGTCCTCAATCACAGCTCAATTTACAGCTGTCTGGCAAAAGTTAAATGGCAACAACTTCTACATGGAATGTTAATATTGATACACGTCCTTTTAACTTTAAGAATAATCCTTAAGAAATCTTCAGACTTACAGCTTTGAGTAGTTGTAACAGCTAGCATCCTTTAAGAAGTGTGGATTTGTACAGAAGGCAGTGTGCAGACAGATATACAGTGACCATGTGAAGCGAGTGGCCGTTAGGAAACGAGTAGATCTCATTGAGATAAGAAAGGTCATGCAGTAATCTACCGACTATGTTTTCTAAATACACCACCTACCTATTGGCTATCAGTTCAGTCACAGCTAAGCGCCCTATCTATTCAGATAAGTACAGTAGTTGTGAAGCAGTGAAATACAAAACAAGAAGAAACATTCAAGTTGTCTCAAAGCTCTGCAGTAAGACCAGCTTGGGTGAATGGAGTTGGGGACACCTTGCATTGCAAAAAAATACAGTACATTTAAGACCAAAGCAGTGAAAATTCAAGGCGATTCTCAGTCGTTCATCAGATACTGATGTCTACAAGGAATAAAAGACGTCAAGCCATAAGCTGAAAGCTGATGGCTGTCATTCATCCTTAAAGTAACGGTGTACTTAACCACCAACTTTGTCACAAGTCACCCTCAGGCCAAATCAGCACTGGAGTGGGCTTGCTTTATGCTCATGCATCCTTTTATCGCTAAACGGTGAAGCATAAGACAGTTTTGTTTCATTGGCTCCAAGAAGCAGCATATGTAGTGCACGGCAGGCTCTTCAGAAAGTGCGTGTCAGAGCATGTGTCTTGGGAAATGAGGGACGATGGGACAGGAAACAAAAGCAGGGCTTGTGTTGTGTTACATCTTTTCTTTTTCGACAGCAACATTTCTAAATGTGTGTTCACCTTCTTTTGTATACTGTATATGTTTTATATTTTAATATGGTCGTCCACAGTTGTGAGCAGAACTTTTGTAGGTATTGGTATTTTTTTTAAGCAGACACTCAAAGCCAGCTCCATGCAAAATTCAAACTTTGATTTTCAGTTTTGATGAGTGAAGACAGGATTTTTATCAATATTTTTTTGATCGTCACCAACATTCTATATTCTATTGCCTTTTTTTCCATCCCACATAATGTGCAATCTGTCCCATTCGGTTGCTCGGTTCCCCATTTCCCGCTTTGATGGGGAGGAAACCAGACGACTACACGTCTGTGAGCATCTTGGTGATGTTTACATAGTTTGTGTTGGCCAGCGTGCAGTTGGCAGTCTTAAGGTTTTCCTCCTGAAAGTCCTCATTGCTGTTGTTCACAGCTTCCTGGATCTCCATGTAGTCCGATTTGCTGATGGTGGAGCCGCTTCGGCTCTTTTTCAACTCCTCCGCTGAATCAGTTTTAGGCACACTGGCCTGCAGATACTGAGCCTGTTCTTCACCTTCAGTCTCACGGTGATAGAAGTAGTTAAAGTTGGACACAATGACAGGCACTGGCAAGGCAATGGTCAGCACACCCGCAATGGCACAGAGGGAGCCCACGATCTTGCCACCAATTGTAGTTGGGACCATATCGCCATAACCGACCGTCGTCATGGACACCACAGCCCACCAAAACGCATCCGGGATGCTCTCAAACTGTGACTCTGGCTCATCCGCTTCTGCAAAATACACAGCGCTGGAGAACAGGATGACCCCTATGAAGAGAAAGAAAATAAGGAGGCCCAGCTCTCTCATGCTGGCTTTCAGGGTCTGACCTAAAATCTGGAGCCCCTTGGAGTGACGAGACAGCTTGAAGATTCTGAAAACTCGTACTAATCGAATGACCCTGAGAATGGCTAAGGACATGGCTTGCTGACCCGCCTGACCATCCTCCGCCCTGTCTGCCAGCTCTGTGCCAAGAGTGATGAAGTAAGGGATGATGGCAACAATGTCAATAATGTTCATTATATTACCAAAAAAACCTGCTTTGCTTGGGCAGGCGAAGAAGCGCACTAAAAACTCAAAGGAGAACCAAATAATGCAGAGAGTCTCCAGGACAAAGAAGGGGTCAGTGAAGTAGGTGGATGTGTAGCTGATTATTGTGGTATTGGTCTCAGGCGAAAATACTTTTGCCTGAGACTTGTGCATTCCCTCCTCGTCGTTGCGGAAAATGGGAAGTGTCTCCAAGCAAAAGCTGACGATAGATATCAGGATGACCATGACCGAGATTATGGCGATAATCCTAGCAGGACCTGAGCTCTCTGGGTACTCAAAGAGAAGCCACACCTGTCTCTGAAACTCGTTGTCGGGAAGGGGTCGCTCCTCCTCCTTGATGAAACCTTCGTCTTCTCTGAACATCTCGATGGCCTCCTCACCCAGCTCATAGAAGCGAATCTCCTCTGAGAAAATGTCAAGGGTGACGTTGACCGGCCTTCTCAACCGACCTCCTGATTGATAATAGTACAATATGGCGTCGAAGCTGGGTCTGTTCCTGTCAAAAAAGTACTCGTTCCTTAAGGGGTCGAAGTAGCGCATCCTCTTTTTGGGGTCCCCCAGAAGTGTTTCGGGGAACTGTGAGAGGGTTTTGAGTTGTGTCTCAAAACGCAGCCCTGAGATGTTAATGACCACCCTTTCACAGCACTCGTGGTCGGCTTCTGGGTCGTAATCCTGCGGGTGTCCCGGGTGCGCGGCCGCCTCATCAGAGGGGTCGCCTGCAGCAACAGTCATACTGCAGGGGGAGGAGGCCTGCACGTTTCAGGAAGTCTGGGTCCTGCAGCCTGGAGAACTGCAGGTGGGAGCCAGGAGAGGGAGGCGGGGTCAACACAGTGAAGACCTGACGGCCACAGGATGTCACCTAGGACCCGACTGCAGTCAGAACAGAGAAAGGGAGAGAAGGACAGAAAACTTGAAAAGTGAGTCAGCACTCAATACTGCTGCTGAGTTCAGACATGTCAGGCTTTTTTTTTTTTTTTTCATCTAAAGATTATAAAAAAAAATCAAAACCTATTTATTATAATAAAGGCCATGAATTTTTTAGAGATTGAGAAAGAAATGCTCAATTATAACCTCATAAAACTTGATTTCCACTCTAATTAATATGCAGCTAAGCAACCCACATTGCTTATAAACCAGTCTGATGCAGGAGAACTCAGGGGCTAGCTGCTCTCAATAAGGGGACACTGATCCGCTGCAACAGATAATATTTGCTGAAATGACCGGGAATACCTTTTCAAGTTAGCCAAACGTGAGCAGGGCAATTGCAGCAGACACTAAAGTCACACAGACAGCAGCCTGGCAGAGGTAGCTGCAGTTTTAACACACACAAAACACCTCTCAAATGTACCGATCCCAATAAAAACTATAAATAAAATTAAATTAAAAAAAAAGCATAGTGTGCTCACATAAATTGACTTGTTTAGTTCGAGTGGAGCATTTTTTTTTTTTTTTTGGCTTGAAATAGTCCCTGTTGCTAAAAGATTCAAAAACATCTATGAATAATTTACCCACAGAAAGATGCTGGCTCCGAGAGAGACGGAGAAAAATGTATTTCTGTCTGCATCCCCACAGCTTTGTAAAAAAACCAAAATAAATCAGATGACACAACTGCAGTTCTGGGCTAACTATGCGTTTCCAAGTGAAGAACCATCTGCAAACAGTCACGCAGTCTAACCAGAACCGAGGAGCCACCAAGCTGCTTTAGCGACATACCTGCAGATTTCTTCTTCATGTCTGCCTGAGAGCTGATGCGCCTGCTGGAGTCAGGGACCAGCTGCGACGGCCAGGTCCTCACTCCTCGAATGAAAAGGGAAAATGAATTTCCAGCTGGAGACAGTTTCACCTTGTCATGTTGTCTGCAGCATCCTTTGCCGTGAACACCGCGTACAGTCTGTGCGGGTGTGTCCTCGCTTCCCCCCTCTCCTCCTCCTCCTCCCTGACTCCTGTCCTCCGGGTAGGCTGTCGTGGGATGGAGATCGGGGGGCAGAAAAATAGGGGGGGAGGGAGGGCGGAGGAAGATGGTCGAGGAGGTGCTGGTGCTCCCCTTATTAAGCATTAAGTGCTGGGCTCAGCAGAATGGTTCTCTTCCATGTGTGAGACGACCGCAAAGGAAAGGTGGGCTCAAGTCGGACCCTGACAACATCTGCAGAATGAAAAGGAGACCTCACAATCCTGTGACCGCAACAACAACAAAAAGATCTGATTAAAGCAGCGACGAATAACGAGTCCTTGCTGGTTTTCAGAAAACCTGTGTCACCCCAGTCAAGATCCATGTGGCTTTTGAAATCAGCAGAAGACTCAACAGAAATCCTCCTGCAAGCCTGCATGGTGGGCAGAGCCGCATCTCCAGACACTGACTTGAAACGACATGCGTGAAAGTCGTAGTGGGCTTGAAGATGATGCAATTTCACTAAGCCAGCCCCCACACACATGCACACAGCTTGGTAAGAGGTGGGGATTTATAATTTGTTTATTTATTTAATTAATTTAATTTTGTAAGTGACAGAAACAGGTGGAAGCTCCACGCAGAAGCTGGTATTGGCTACTGTATTCAAACCTGCAGTCAGGCGCTGCTGTGCATACCAAGAGATGTGCTGGTGCTGGAGCAGGAGAATCCATCTGCTCTACTGCAGTGGGGCTGCACAGTATGGCTTTTTTATATATTTTTTAAATGTTGTCATGTGTTACAAATAATCAGTGTGTTGTTGTGGAAGAAAACATTTCTTCTTCCGTAAAGACAAATCTATGCAACAAACCTCACACTGTGTTGCTCCAATTGTCACAGGTGTCTGAGCCTGCACAGAAGCAACGACTCTCTCTCTCTCGCTCTCTTTCTCTCACTCCCCTCTTTGCTTTTGCAATCTTTCCTGGCAACAAGCTGTATGAATAATAGATGCGAGGGGGACAAAAATAGAGCAAAACCTCCACTGGTGAGCCTGGCTATATTCCTGAATGAAGAACAAAAGTGATCAGTCGCTAATCTTTCTAATGATGAAAGAATCCTGAAGCAAGAGAGCCCAGAGATCCGTGGGAATCCCTCAGCCCTGAAGGAGATGGAGGAGCAGGGTCGGGAGGGTTGGAGTGACAGCAGGTTGATTTGTGTGAGACTCAGCTTTGCCAAGGTTACTCTTGGCAGCCCTGATCTCCCTGGCTGCCAACTTCTACCCACTGTCCGTCTGTCTGCAACACATGCAGGTTTGCCTCTTACTGTCTCTTAATGGCTTTTCTCAGTTCCTCATGGCAGCACAGCCATTATTTATAAGCCACGGGCCTGTTACAATGACTGTAAAAGCAAGCTGCATTATATGCAGGTAGCCTGCTGTAATTAAAAGGAAATTCTCCGAGCACTGACAATGCTCTGAGTGCCTTAATCACCCGAGGAAATGAGAATAACTCAAGTTGGAACATGAAGGTGTCAAGAGTGGATTTGTTTCCAAGAGGTATTGATTATACAGACCCGTCCTCATCTCCGTCTGATGTTGGTTTGGCTCATACACTGGTAGCAGCAAAGAAAATCAGCTATCAAAAGACTAGATGATGATTATCACTGATAAAACCTTTTATTTTTAATTGTGAGCTTATTCATTTTAAGCAGAAAAATGTATGTCGCAGCCATTTGTAAAAGTGCACACTGCAATGTCATAAAAACTGTAATAATAAGAAACAGTCTGCATATTTTTCTTATGTCCATGCTAAATGTTTCCTTAAATAATAAAAAAAACAAGGTGAATTTGAGAACAGCTGCCCATCTGCCTGAGATTTAGTCTATTGTTTTGTTTACATTGAGTGCATACCCGCATGTCAGGATCTGTGTTGCTGTTGGGCATGTTTAGAACTTTTTGTGCTTAATGGTTCAGTTTATTTACCGTTTTGTGATACCTGTGTGTGTTTCCATTCTTTTCAGCCTTCCTGTGTTTCTTTGTGCCATCATTCAGTCACGCTGAGTCCAGCCACTCTCACCTGTGTCCTGTGTCACTGTGCACAGCTGAGCATTTAGCATTCACATGCAAAGTCTGGTTTCGATCCCTGGGTGCCTCCTCACGGTGTTTTTATTTCAAATGTTTTGTAAGTATTTTGCTGCCACACTTAATTTTAAAGGTTCCTTTGAGGAGCAAACATTTCAAATTTGATGCAAAATGAACACATTTTACTTTACACACATTAAAAAACTTTTTCAAAAAAGTATGTACAGGCAGTCCCAGACTTACGGCTCCATCGACTTACGGCATTTTGGACTTACGGTGCCGCCCCCCAGTGACGTCATCACACCTCACGTTGACTTTTTTATGCAGCATTTTATGTTTTTTTTTTTTTTTTTTTTTTTT
>JARVGV010001459.1:25706479-25717841 GCA_031762435.1 Hypsolebias longignatus | reverse complement strand
CATCCATCCATCCATCCATCCATCCATCCATCCATCCATCCATCCATCCATCCATCCATCCATTCATTCTCTTTACCCACTTCTTCCTTTTCGGGTCGCAGGGGTCACACTGGCGCCCATGTCCAACTATCACTGTACGAGAGGAGGGATACACCCTGGACAGGTCTCCAGTCCATCACAGGGACATAGAGACAAATAAGACAAACAACCGTTCACTCTCTCACTCTCACCTAGAGACAATGTAGAGTCAACCATCAGTCTAACATGCATGTTTTTGATCTGTAGGAGGAAACTGGAATACAGAAAAACCCACGCATGCATGGAGAGAACATGCAGGCTCCACCTAGAATGGCCCCCGGGCCGGGATTTGTACATGCGACCTTCTTGCCGAGGGGCAGTAGCAACTGTGCCACTGTGCCACCCGACCAATAAAATCATTCTGCATTTTTAAGTCAAACTGCAAATAATCATTATACTTTCACAGCGCTTTACAGTTAAAATAGTGTTTTAAAAGTACACTGTACAAGATACTATTAGATAATTTTAATGTCTTAAAGCTACAAAAAAAAAAAAAAAAAAATCTAAGCAGCAGAATTAATGTATCTCTTGTGAAAAATATCCCATGTTTACAAATGGCACACAAGAGCTCAGTCCCCTGAAGGTCTTTCTGTGTCTCTTTGGCTCTTGATGCTGCAATGCAGCAGCTACAGGTTTTTAGCCCATAAACTGTGTGGAAAAAAAGATCCGTTCAATAAAAGCGGACATGATATCATCAAATGAAACATATTTTAAAATACATCATATTGTGCATAATTTTTTACCTTTGAAATTCTGCTGCACTCTGTGTTGTGCAGTTTCCCATAAGCAGATTATCTCACTCATTAGTAGAATAAAATCAGATTAGTATGCAAAACCACCCAACTTGCTTGATACTTCATTGCCATACATAAGAAGTAACCTGGCTGCAAAACACTTTTGCATCAAAGCATCTTCAATAACTGTCTGTCCGTCTATAATTGCTGCTCAAGAGGTTGAAAACTAAACAAGTGAGACCACCATACAAAAATCAAGTACCAGACTAGGACATAAGCTCCAATAAACAGGTGTCTCAAGGTGCACAGATTTAAAGAATCACAGCATTTTTTTTTTTGTTTGTTTGTTTTTTTGTTCTTGTTGAGCCTCGGAGCAAACTGTGCATTTGAGTAAGAGATAACCGAAGAGAGCGTATAGCGCTGGGAGAGAAAGAATAGGGAAAAGGAGAGAAAGGACTGAGTCATGATGGACGAGGGCACATCCTGGACAAGAGCCAGACGCCAGGAGAGCTGCAAGGACACCGGTCCACTGCAGCATGCACCCAAGCTGGATGATGGTCAAAAACTCCCACCTCCTCATTCTGAAAGCTTGAACGTTCAACTCTGTTGTTTCCCCACATTATATGAGTAATTACATTCCACAAGAAATGATATTACCCTGATAAATAAACAAATGAAAATATTCAGGTCACATTCAGCTCAGTAAGCCGTCCAACGGCTGAGAGGAAGGACTATGAGTCAGTGAGTGAGTCAGTGTCGTTGTTGATGGGATCCTCTGCTTTATATAATGTTTCTATACGAGGGAAAGAAATTCTAGCCAAGCTAAGTGCTGTTTTGGAAACACTGGGTTATATTACACCAAGGTCAGACTGGAAATAAAATACGTTGGGTACAAAAGAAAGAGGAGAAAAAAATCAAAATGCGCAGGATGCACTTTTACAAAAGAGATGCAGAGGACTTTATATTTAGTGATTGGATGCATGCTCATTAATCCAGGTTGAAAAATCCAATACAGTAAAGTCAGTTTCTTCAACAAGGAGAATACGTCCAGAGGACCTGACTTTACTTAGATATGCAGCAGTGAGCTTCACACGCCACCCTGGCAGGTTTTGACAAAGCCAGTTCCTGCTCCTTTTTGGTAAAGAACTGATGCATGAACTAAAGTGTCTGAAAAGCATGTGGAAAATTCAGGTGTGCTCTGTACCTTTCAGGGCAAACTGGACAGTAGCACACCAAGTCACTGTGTCAGTGTGATGATGTAACTTTCTTTTATTTTTTGCAAATGACTCAATCAAAATTCCTTCCTCAGCCACAAACAGCAGTCACCTGTGCTGCTGCCATTAAACACAGCTGCTCTGACTCACCTGAGGGATGAGCAAGGTGGTCTGCCTCTGTTATAGCACCTGACAACTGAAACCTCAAAACATCCCAACATTTTCCTCCCTTAGCGTCACTGGTCTCATCAGCAAAGTATTTTGTTTCAACGTCAGCGTTGTTGCATTATTCTGTGACTTTTGTGCTGAGTTGGTTGAGGTTGGGACAGGTGTGGGAGGAGCCTAAGTTTTAACATCACACCTGCAAGCTTCTGTGTTTCAGGTGGAGTTGACAAATCACTTTTTATGCGAACAGCTTCATTAGTTTTAAGACGATTTATGTTCAGAAAAACAAAAACAGTTGTGATTGTTTTTATTTTTACACCTATGTGATTTTTTTTTTCCATCATATGAAACTACTGGGTACATCACTTTTTTTGTTCTTCTACCTATGAAGGGTGGATACATTTATGCTTCTTCAGACCTGATCCTGACAAACTGGCTTTCTTTTGTCTCACTGAACAATATGTCACAACGAAGAAGAATGAACTTTATGAATAGCCCCCAAAATGCCATTATATTCTCTGCAAAGAGCAAACGGATGAATGGCAACCAGGGGAATATTGGAAATATGTCTCATGGCTTCTATTTTTAGCTACAATAAGTGTATAGTTGTAGGGCAAAAACTGCACTTGAGATATTATCGAGTTGGAGGAAAAATGTCCGGTCCTGTAAATAACAGATGCAGCCCCTGCTGCTCATTTCCCCCTCACTGGTTTGTTATTAGCAGGCGTAAAGTTCAAGGATGACAAGAGGCACCTCTCCTGGCAGGCATGCCCCACGCTGGCATGCTGGGATCATTAGAGACTGCACGCTGCTGCGAGGCACGAGTCCTCTCATGTGGTGAATGTTAGCGTGATGAGATGAGCAAAGACAATGAGAAAGGAGGTGGAAGCCTGGGGGTCTCCTCCGTCCCCTCCCACCACACAGACAATCCCAGATTGTCATCTTCATCTTTGCCTGCAGTGCCAAGGAAAACCAGCTGCTGGGAGCAGCGTGGTGGTGTTTTTTTGTCGTCGGCGTGTGTTTTTCTACACCGTGCATCATCCCATGTGTTTATGATCTCGCCACAGTCGTTTCTGTTTCGTAAAGATCCAGTGCAACGTGCACCGAGGCGTTCAGGAGCTGCGACTGTCTTACAGCTGTGCGGATGCGCTCAAGCTTGCCCCTTCAGATGGACCCGATCTCCCAGAGAGGAACAGCGACACAGTTGCGTGTTGGTACAATGTGAAACTGCCAGAGACAAGAAAAACACACGTGTAAATTTGGTTTTGAATGTCTCTCTTTGTTTATGCTTCGTTTAATTTAGGTAGTCGCTCGCTACCTCGTGGTTTGTTTTTCGCGGATTCACTATATCGCGGTTTTTCCAAATTGTGATTGAACATGGCACAAATGGCTGATTGATGGATGAGCCATGGGTTGTTTATTTAAAATGAATATTTTGCATTTTGCACCTCTCTTAAATTTTTTTTAGAAATTCTTACAATCTATGATGTGAATAAGTATCAAACAGGAATCCTGATATATAAAGTTATATGTATTCCATTTTATTTACTTAAATAATTTTTATAATTTCTTCGAGTTTAATTCTTATTATTATTTGTACTCTACAAGAAGGAGGTATGATTCACATATCCCCTTCTGTAGAACCACCGTTGCTAAATTTCCATTCATGCATCAGGGTGTTGTGCAGTGGAACAGTTTAAAACAATTAAGTGAATCATGTACAACCTTATCTGTATTTAAAATAAAGTTAAAAAAAACTGTATAGATTTTCTAACACAACAGTTTTTTTTATTATAAGTTTAATATTTTTTGACAATTTAAATGTATTGTATATAAACTATTATCTTTTGCTTTTGTATATAATTGTGTGTGTTTAAAGTAAGATAAGCTTAAGTATAAAACTTTTATGATTTTTTTTCTTTATTTTTTAGAAGGGGGGGGGGCTTGTAAAACCAATTAGGGTTTTTATGACCTCTCCTGCACATTTTTTTTTTACTTTTCTTTTATGTGTGTTATTTCTTTTTGTGCAAACAATAAAAGAAATAGATAAAGTACAAGTACAACTAGAAATAAGAAAAAGCAGGTAATAAAATGAATGGATGAGTAAACAATGACAGTTTTAAACCGGATAAATTTACCTCTCTGTTTCTCTGATCCCAACAGGTGAACAGAGAAGCTAGCGTGCAGGTGTGCTGTGCTCGCAATACTGTTGAGTAACGCAAGGGATGATTAACAACTTTGAGCAATTTGTGGGCACCTTTTCATTTTCCCTGGTTAAAAATACATTGAAGGAGGGTTTTAAGGCCAGCAGGGGAGACGGGGGGAACAGGTGGACTCAGCAGTTCTGAGGCAAAGCACCTGCAGCTAAATGTGGTTTACAGGGAGGAGGGCCTCATAAGTCTGCATGGTACCTGTAAATGGAATGAAATGACAGAGCAGCTGACAAAATCAAATCTGACATTTGTCTCCTTCGTTCTGTCACGAAAGCCATTTAACAAGACTTTTTTTTAAATCCTGAAATTACAGAATTTGTGAGGCTTTCAGCGTAACATTTGAATTATTGCCCTAAAAGTGGTGCCAAAGGTGCCCACAACCCTCCCCCATTACAGCCATTAAAGGGACTGAGGGCTGACAGCCAAATATTCTTGGGACTGCAGGTTATCGGACCCGAGCTGGTCTCTCAGCACCACACCTACAGTGAAAAAGGCCCAGCTAAGACTTTAATTCATTAGGCTGCTCAGGAACGCAGGTCTGAGCCAGCGCCCTCTCACCCAGGCCTGTAGAGGACTGATGGAGAGTATCCTGACCACTCACTGTCTGGTATGGGGACACCACACAAGCAGAAAGAAGGCACTGCAAAGAGTCATAAAAACTGGAGAGAGGATCACAGAGACAAAACTTCCTTCCGTGGACTCAGTGTTTTTACAGCGCAGTTGATTAAGAGCAGCTGGATTCATCAAGAACTCAGCTCACACTCTTATACACAACAGATGTCTGTATAACCTGGGACACAGTGGAGCGAACAGCATCATCACCCATAGTACAAGTTTTTTTTAATACCATAGTTTTTTTTCCCTGCCACAGTCAGACTCTCGCTCGTCTCCGAAGATCATGAATGGTTTCCACGACTGCAGACCCTCTGGTGGCTGATGAGAAGAGTCCTGGAGCGGCAGCCTCGGCCACAGCGGCTGCAAATAAATGTGAGTGTCTGGTCCGGGGTGGGAGTGGGTGCTCTGATCTTTCTCCTGCTTTACTTGTCCTCCAGTTTAGCACGTCTTTCTGTCTCAAAGGACACCACAGTCATGTGGATGGTTGACCGCCAGTCGTTGCGGTCAGCGGCAAGCATAGACCAGTTTCGGGGGTTGATATGGCTCACATCACGTTCAGGGAGGCCTTGATGAGGTCTTTGTAAAGTTTCTGCGGCGCCACTCTCTTGCACCACCCAGAGGACAGCTCGCCATACAATACAATCTTTGGTAGGCGGTGATCCTCGGTGCTGGTGATCTCCACCAGCTGGAGCACCTCCACGTTGGTTATGAAGTCACTCCAGTGGATTTTGAGTATGGAGCGGAGACAGCACTGGTGGAAGCGCTCGAGGAGCCGTATATGGCGGTAGCTGGTGACCCATGATCTGAGGCCGCACAGGAGGGTGGTCACTACAGTGGCTCTGTACACGCTGAGTTTGGTCCTCGTCTTCAGGTCTTTGTTTGACCACACTTTTTGCTTTGGCCAATCTGCTGTCGATCTCTTTGTTGATCTTAAGGTCTTAGGAGGTGATGCACCCAAGATAGGTGAACTGCTGGACAACTTTCAGCTCCGTCCACTTAACTTCACTTGGCATGTGACATGGTTTATTTTCTGTAGAAACCGCATTGTTCTTATTTTAACTTTATTTATTTAGTGTTGTTTCAGTGTTTTTGACTATGACCAAGAGAGCTCTGTACAAGAATTTCAATGTGCCTGGATTGTTGGTCTGTGCACATATGAAAGTCAAATACAACTTATAAGTAATATTGCAACACATTGTTATTTAGCCTATATGTCTCATTTTTGTTAGTTTATGATTTTATGCTTTAGTAATCTCTGCTATCCTTTTTAGTTCATTTTAAATGTTTGTGATCTGTATTTATTTCCATGCAACTTTTTGAAAAACAAGTTCTCTGGAGTTTTTAATGTCGTGTTCGTTTCATTGCTTGTTTAAAGTCATGCAAAGTGTAAGCAAGGAGTTTTTTTTTTTTTGTTTTTTTTTTACATCAGCTCTGGCTCACAGGATGAAATTGCTTTTTATCTTATGGGAAATTTTAAAAAATGGGTCAAACTCAAAGCTTCTAGAAAAATTCACCGTAGTTTTCTGACCTATTTAACAAATCCCAGAGGATGTTTTGTTTCAAGGGGAAAACATAGTTTGTTTCTGCTGCATGGATTAAAAAAGTCGTACCAAAAACTGCTTACTCATTTTTTTTGTCTAATTACTGATAATTACATTTTACAACTTCCTTTTCCCCCAGTAGTAATATGTCACAAAAACAACAAAACAAATTCACTGTTTAACAAAGTAGAGTGGAAACTATGTGACATTCATGAAACGTCTGATACAAATAAGTTGAACTGCATTATTATTAAAGGTACTTTGGTGATGCAAATAATGGAATGTCCATCCATCCATTACCTTTACCCATTTCTTCATTTTTGGGTCATGGAGGTCACTGGTGAATATATCCAGAAGTCACTGTGCAAAAGGCAGGCGACACCATGGACATGTCTCCAGTCCATCACACATAGAGTGTCTGGAAATAAATATATAAGGAATCATTTAGTTACCAGTCAGTCTAACATGCATGTTTTTGGTCTGTGGAAGGAAACCGGAGAGCCCCGGGAAAAGCAGCGCATGCACAGAGAGAACATGAAAACTGCACACTGAAAGGCCGTGGTCAGGATTAGATCCGGCGACCTTCTCGCTGACAGCTCTACTAAATACATCCCTCTGCCATCCCAATGAAATGTCTTCAGTTCTTATTCTGTTTTTTTTTTTTTTTTTTTTTTTTTTTTGTGGTCAAGTATTATCAGTTTTTAAAAGAATATGTGCAATGTTCTCATGTTGTGGTGAAGTTAAACCAAAGTTCCAGACAAGTACTCCTCTCACAGAGAGCCTCGACCAATTCAAAGGACTTCAGTAAATGGAAACCATAAGCAAAAGTGCTGAAACTAAAGTCCAGAGCTAGAAACTACAACCCTGATCTGATGATGGAATGAGATAACTCAGTAATATAAAAACTAGGGTGGTGAATGGCAAAGTAAAGAAGGATCACTGAGGAAAAACATGGTAAGGAGGATGGATAAAATCAGGAATGAGATCATCAGAGGTACAGCCCAGGTTGAACAACTGGGATATGAAGTTGGAGAGGCCAGACTGAGACAGTTTGGACACGTCCAGAGGAGGGACAGTGGATATATTGGTAGAAGGATTTTAGAAATGCAGCTGTCAGGAAAAAGACAATGAGGAGACATGTGGATGCAGTTAGAGAGGACATAGCTGGAGTGAAGACAGAGGATGATTTGATCTTGTTTGTGTAAAAGTTGTGAATAAATAAATAAATAAATAATTTGCCAATCAGAAATAATTTTAAAATGTACCTTTTTGATAATTATATCCTAAAACATACCTCTATAAACATGGTGAGCTCATGATCAAGCTGTTCCAGTGAATCACATTAGACGCCACCTTCGGCAACATCTGATAAAGTTACTTCTGTCAGTCTCACACAGAAAATGTTTTTATAATGTTTACAAAAATGTCTTTGGACAGCTAAAAGGTCGATTTTTGCTTCTTGTGACAGACTGTTCTGGAGCTTAAACAAACTCTTTGGAGATTTATAGGCAGCGGTACAAAACATATTACCGGCGACAACCAAAACACCTATAGATACTTTTAATCTATAAAATATTCAGGGATTAAAAAAGGCATAATTAAAAAAAAATCATGTTTAGGTTTGGTAAAACATGGAAAAAGTCATTAAATGTTTATTTATTAAAAGTAATATTTATTATTTTGTTTTTAGGGATGTTTAAGGTGATTTAAGAAGATCTAATTGTTGAAAACTTGCATGCCCACTGAAACAAGAATTGCATAAAAAATTATATTTTTGTATATTGCTAACATTACCAAACTGTAATAATTACTACTGTATAAAGGAGCTGTTTTATGAACACAAGTTCATTGTTTTATTCCTTTATGGCAGTAATAAAGCGTTTGAACCACTAGAGGGGAGTACTGAGCTACCATTAGAGCTGTGAGTGTGAGGTTTGCCCCTCAGAGCATGATTTCATTTGCAGCTCAGAGATTTTACAAAGAATGACCCACTCACTGGAGGGAAATGTAGTTTATAAAAACTAATATTTACCAATCGCACTTTATATTATCATACATAATAAAAATAATACTTTAATGATGCCTCATAATTCAATATATAAATATAACACTATTAAAACAAATTTAATAGGTAAGCAGAGATTTTATCTAATAATTATAGCCAAACTATATGCTCTAATATCTAAACCTGCATATGAATGTCTCGTAAAACCCTCCGATGCGCCTCAGACATGAATAAAACGTATTTTATGCATTCTGCAGCGCATGAAAGGACACAGAGTGTTCAAATTAATTTCAGACGGCTTTGAGTTTCCCCGCCTGTTCACTTGTTTGTGTCACCTGCAGTTCTCTGCTTTCAAAGCTCACATGTTTGCATCTGCTGGTGTTGATGAAAGGTAGCTGACGTCACACCAAGTTGGCATGCCAACTGCTAGATCTGTAGCAGAGCCGAGGATGTTTCAGGGATGAGAGACAGAGGGAAAATCAACTTTTCATGTAGACATCTACCAATCCATTGGGACATTTTGAACCAAATATCAGCAACGAAACAGCTCTCTGTCTGAAAATTGTCATTTAATGAAATCTATTTACAAATTCATCATACAAATATGTATAAATATATATGAATCTTATAAAATTGTCCTATAAGGACAAGAATGAGCACTAAAGAGTTTGAAAGTCTGTGGGAAACCGCAACACAAAGCCATAGTAACATCAGAAGGGGGGTAACCCAGGAAACCACCGTTGTCATGGAGACTGCATCACAGGGTGAGTTTGGTAGAGGGCGGGGACCTGCTGCACGTTCTCGCTTCTTTCATCCACGTTGTTTTCATGTTGTCATCGCTGCGCACGTGACTTTACACACGTACACACACACACACACACACACGTTTCTTCCACCCTTCCACAAACAAAAATCAGTGACACTGAGCCACTTCTCACTTCAGTTTTATTCAATATATATTCTTATTATAGGCATTTCTGAATGAAAATTCAACTTTACAAAATGCTTAAAGTCATGATAAGAGTTTTCATCAGCTCCTCACTGCCTTGTTTCATCCCAACAAGGGGCTGTTTCACGAAATGTAGGATTTTCTGGTCATCTTGGCTTCAGTCAGTGTCACATAAACAGCAACCTGTGAATCACCATGCAGATTTGTTCTGTGCAGTTACACAGACCTGGAGCAGGATAACAGCCGGGCTTAGTAAATCCTGAATTTGTTTTTATGGCTCAGTCAGGAGTCACTCTGACAGATTTTTTTTTTAAAGTGATCTAAAACAACCCATTTCCATCCAGTTTTGAGGGGTTTTGCATAAATTATCTCGCCATAACACAAAAAGAAACAACTGTATGTTCTCATTGACAGCTAATAATTACACAAAGTATGTTGCTCAAACTGGTTTTGAACATGCAAAAAGTTTGGTCTGCATCACTTTGAAAGTTTTCCAAAGATTTACTATTATTTTGTTATGGACTTCATAAATATAAAGCACCAGTGTCACTGGTTTTAAAGATCAGAGTGCAAATGAGCTTCTAATGTTTTGACAAGCAAATTCAAATAAAATGATCATTTTTCAGACCAAAACAACAGCAACTTTTGAATCTGCTGCCATGACAATGACAGTATCTGAACCAAATCCAAACTGATGTCAAGTTTAGTTTTCAAGTAAAATTTAGGTCTGTTTTTGCTTTTTCTACTCAACTATTAAAGTCAGCTAAATTTCCAAGTAAATTTAGGGGTTAAATTACACTAAAAACACACATTATTATTATTTAATGTTTCATTACATACATAAAATCAAATTAAAATAAGATTAACTTAATTTTGATGCTGGGCAGAACAGTTGTCTGAACAAATAATGACCCAGAATTAATTATTATAATAGACTGGCTTTCCCCCTCTACCCTCACGATACCAGTGTGGAGGTTGAATGCAAAAACCACCCTGACACACACTCATACTTTCACTGCTGTGTCAGTATTGGTTAAAAAAATAAATAAAAATAAAAAATAAATAAAAAAGAAAGTAAGAAGGTTACATGTTTCAAGATCTGAATCAGAATCTCTAAAACTTGGTCTTAGGTTTGGTCAGGACATCTCTTTTAACCCCCCAGGAGCTCCTTCCTCCACCTGCGTAATATCAATAAAATTAGAAGCATCTTGTCCAAAAATGATGCAGAAAAACTGGTCCATGCATTTATTACATCCAGACTGGACTATTGCAATAGTTTATGATCTGTGTAAAGAAAAAGAAAAAAAGTTGTTAGTTGGTCCAAAATGCTGCTGCCAGAGTTTTGATGAGAGTTGATAAAGGGGAGATCACATATAGTTTTAGCTTCTCTTCACCCTGTCAAATTCAGTATAGAGTTCAAAATCTAACATACAAAGCGCTCAACAACCTAGCTCCGTTACAGATCTTATTGATTTTGTTGTTCCATATTTTCCTAACAGAGCACTTCATTCTCAGGTTTACTTGTGGATCCTAGAGTTTCCAAAAGCAGAATGGGACGTAAAACCTTCAGGTATCAGGCTCCTCTCTTGTGAAGCCAACCTCCAGTTTCTCTCCATGAGGCTGACCTAGCCAGTAAATGAGTCCTCGAGGCTCAGTGGGATTAACCTGCCTAAATAAAGGTTGAGTGAAATGTCCAGTTTCAAGTCTTTATGATAAATCCTATAGTTAGGGTCAGCTTAGGTTTCCTGAGTTATCCATTGGTTGTGCTGCTGTAAACTTTGACTGCTAGAGGATGAGCTGACCACATTTCTTCACTCTGCTGCTGTCTCTGCTCTGCCTGTTTGTGTA
>JARVGV010001459.1:25630037-25640519 GCA_031762435.1 Hypsolebias longignatus | reverse complement strand
GTTTGCAAAAACGAACATAGTTCAATGATACAAGATATATATGTTGTGCCATTTTATGCAAAGTTCAAACATCATGTAAGTGGACCTTTAACAATGATTCTTGGCTACTACCGCATAAACTTTACCTTATTGTCTGTTATTTTGAGGGGTTTCTAGCATGCTTTGTTTCAACAAAGTTAACTTGGCTAGCAGACATTTTGAAATAGGCTGAGTTTTTATGTACCGGTATTCATTTGTAAATGTTGTTGCTTTTCTTTTGGCTGCTCCCTTCTTCAGGGGTCACCACATCAAGTTAACTCACACAAAATATTTAGCAATTGTTTCTTTGTCAGATGCTCTTCTTGACACAACCTGGACTTTATTCTGCCAACTCAGAATTACAAGAGCTCGGCACTGACCACCAAGCTACTGTAGCCCCATTTTCATACATACATCTACTGATTAGTGATTACTTTCTAAAAGTGTTTTGTAAATCTGTGCACTCATTGAGTAATACATTTACTTCATCCATCCATCCATTATCTTCACCTACTTCTTCCTCTTCAAGTGGCAGGGGTCACTGGTGCCCATGTCCAGCCATCAATGTGTGAGAGTTGGGATAGACCCTAGACAGGTCTTCAGTCCATCACAGGAACACATGGAGATAAACGAGACAACCATTCACTCTCTCACTCAAACCTAGGAGCAATTTAGCGTTACAATCAGCCTAACATGCCTGGTTTGGGTCTGTGGGAGGAAACCGGAGTACCTGGAGAAAACCCACGCATGCATGGAGAAAACATGCAAACTCCACTCAGAAAGGCCCCCAGCCGGGATTTAATATGAGATGCTCTGTTTTGCAAACTAGATGAAGATGCAGATTAAACTCACTTTCCTTCCATTAGAGAGGCATTAGGGTCCTTGTTTGTCTGACTCACTGAGAGATGCTGTGGTCACATGCATGAAGGTGTGTATTGGAGGTAAAATTGTGCATCAGACCTAATGCTTTATTATAAGTTTTAGGAAGCTGAAATTAGAGACCTCCTCCTCTGTTTAAAGTAGTTTAAAGTACTTTTCTTGTTTGATGTAAATTGCTTCCTTCAACCCCCTTTCAACCCATCTGTCCTTTCTGTCCAAAGTATGATCATTTTGGTCTTCAAAAGTGTCTCTTGTCTTTGAAGTGCAGAGCTGAATCTTTTTCTGCATAACTGGCCCTCCTATGTTGAGCCATACATATGTAGTTTTAATTTCAATTAAGTTCAATTCAGTTTAATTATATAGCACCTATAGTCATGACATAATTCATCTCAGGGCACTGAACAAATAATTCACATTACAAATATAAACTATTCATTTGTATTCAGTTTTTGCTATTCATTTAATGAAATAAGGTCAATTTGTCCTCTAGTAGTCTAAGCCTATAGCAGCATAACTAAGGGATATGTCGGGAAACCCAAGCCAACCCTAATTATAGGATTTATCAAAAAAGGAGATAGTTAAGCCCAGTCTTAAAACTGGACAATGTGTCAGCCTTATGGTCTGAAACTGGAAGTTGGTTCCACAAGAGAGGAGCCTGATAACTGAAAGATCTTCCTCCCATTCTGCTTTTGGAAACTCTAGGAACCACAAGTAAACCTGCAGTCTGAGAGTGAAGTGGTCCGTCGGGAAAATATGGAACAATAAGTTATGTAATATAAGATGGAGCTAGGTTGTTGGGGGCTTTGTAGGTTACAAGTAAGATTTTGAATTCAATTCTGAATTTGACAGGGAGCCAATGGAGAGAAACTAAAACTGGAGAGATCTCTCCTACTGGCTCCCATTAAGACACTGGCAGCAGCATTTTGGATTAACTGAAGACTTTTTAAAGAAGTACAGTATTTGGACACCCAGATAGCAAACAATTGCAATAGTCCAGTCTAGACATGACAAATGCATGAACCAGTATTTTTGCATAATTTTTTGATATGGTGTTTCACATTGATATGACACAGGTGGAAGAAGGTGGTTCTACTAAAGTTTTTAACGTGGGCGATAAAAGACATATACTGATCAAAAATAACACCAAGATTTTTAACATTAGAGCTGTAGGCCAGATTGATGATATCCAGAGAGGGCAAAAGACTGACATTTTTATTCCTAAAATGCTCAGGTCCAAAAACCAAAACCTTAGTCTTGCCTGAGTTTAAAAGTTTGGATTTGGGAGTTCTGTCAATATGATGAACCAGCCTCTGTCTGGTTCATCTGTTACGACTGAAAATTACCAGAAATCTCTTGTGGAAAAAAGTCCTTTTGAGTTTCTTGGCTACTTTGTTTCTGTTTGTTCTTCTCCTGTGATTTTTAGATTTCCTCCTGCAAGTTCTGCTCATTTTTGTATTTGCTAGCTGTGTCTGCCATCTTGAATGGGACTTATTCCACATGCACACACCAACATGAGCAATAACATTGTTGCTCCGCCTTCGCCTTCTGCAGTGAATGATAAAGATAGCCTAGAATTATGGAAGATTGAGTCTGTTACAGAAAGACATTTTTGAAAAGCTACAGTTACGTCTTTTACATTGTGTAAGTAATTTTTGTCAGGTGTCACTGGGTGTTTCAGAGGGAAAAATATCTAGTTTTCAGCTCTTTCTGGCTGATTGATCCTGCCTGTTGTGCCCTTGGCTCAACTCAGTTTGGATCTGGAGGGGCCTTAGTGTGTCTGTCGAGGAGACTTCCATACATCTGCCTTGAATCACCGCTGACTTCCAGCAGAGCTTACGTGAGTCAGACAAAACATGTGCTGCGTTTGAAACGCTTTCCTGCACGTCTCATAATGGCAAAACAGAAAATTGCTTCTGCTAGATGCAGCAAGGCCAGCAGTTAGGAAAAACTGAAAACCGTAAGCTTCAATTGCACGCCATTATCCTTCTTAACATGCTTTCTTTGACTAGTTGCCAAAAGTAAAATCAGATGTTTTACTTCGCTACAACTTGTGGACAAGCCAAGGCAGGTCAGCAAATGTGGAAAGCATGTCTCCAGGCCATGTGAAGAAAATATAAGAAAAAAATACGAGAAATATTATACTCCAACGTATTTATCAACTTTGATTGTATCAAGAAGTTATGATTTCCATTCAGTAGTTTGTTTTTACAGATTTTTCGTAGTAAAATAACTCAAAGTTAATTTGAAGTTTTAAAAGAAATTCTAAGGATTTTATTTACTGGGGATTTCCACAGTAAATGTCAAATGATGTTATTTGGGAGCAGCATGGTGGCACAACTGGTAGAGCTGCTGCCTTTCAGTGAGAATGTTGCCTGTTCAAATCCCGGTCTGGAGGCATTTCTGGATGGAGTTTGCAAGTTGTCTTTGTGCATGCGTGGGTTTTCTCCGGGTACTCCAGTTTCCTTCCACAGACCATAAACATGCATGTTAGGCTGATTGGTAACTCTAAATTGTCTCTAGGTGTGAGTGAGAAAGTGAATGGTTGTTTGTCTTGTTTGTCTCTATGTGTCCCTGTGATGGACTTGCCACTTGTCCAGGGTGTACCCCGCCCCTCGCACAGTGATTGCTGGATGTGGGCACCGGTGACCCCCGTGACCCAAAATGGAAGAAGCGAGTAAAGGATAATGGATGGATAGATGAATGGATGTTATCTGGCTTCACTGAGCAAAAGCTGCTGTCTGTTGGGGGGTTAATTACCCATAAGGCAATTTTCTTCCAATATTTTAAGAGTAAAAAGCAACTTTTGAAAGTTTAAATGAAAACAAATGAGCTATAAACAGACATTTCAAATTATCTTAAAAACCAAATTTAACACAGCCCTGGTCTGTCTGCAACCTTGCTGCTGCTGTTCTGTGTCAGTGTGGGTGTGCTGGGTTTTCTGTCAAAAGAGCTCCAAATTAAATACAACGTGGGCGTCCTCATCCGAGATCTGCATTCTATAAGAATAGCCATTCCTCCAACAGAACATAAATCATGCTTCATTCACTTTTTTAAATTATGTTCAGCCAAAACGTGTTGTATCACAAGCTGTGAGGATAAAACAAAAATCATAGTGACTTTATGACACTGAGGGTTTTTGTGTCCTTTTTCTCATACTGCTGGAGTTTCACTCTGGGATTAAGAAAAATAAATACTGAAAAAACATACTGTAGTGTTACCATAGCAACAAAATCATATTTTGTTTACTTTTCTCAGTCAAACCGAGTGATGTTTAGATCCTATCATTGCAGCATCTTCCTGCCTCTAAATGTATTTCCATGAGAAGACCACAGAAGAATTGCTGAACCTGTCAATTAGGAGATTCCCATCCATCAATTAAGATGGGAACAGGACATACTGTAACAATGTAGAAATTATAATGTTTTAGTAGATACAAAAGTTTTTTATGGTTTCTCAAATTATATTTTGGCAGGCAGTGGTATAATGACAGTGTAGCAATCGAGTTGCAAAATACCACCAAAAGTTTTGAGTATTTTTTTGAAAGAATAAACATAATGTGGTCTTAAACAAAACTGTTTATGCATTTAGTCTGCAGGTTGGGAAAAAAAAAAACTTTGTGCAAAACTGTAAATCAACTTAAAAAAACAAGCAGTACAAAATGTATAAAGAAAGCCTGTTTATAAATAGATTAAATTTACATTATTCAAAAACAATGTTTCAAAATCCATGTTTTACATATAAAGTCTACCCAACACTTTTTAAAGTACTTTCAAATGTACCGGTAGCTATGAAGGTTATACTGTAATTCTTATTTTTTTTTATTTTTTATTTTTTCTATATTTGAAATATAAAACAGGTTTGTGTACTATTGCACTGTCAGATGCCGTGCAGTGGCTGAGGAAACCCAAATAGGTTCACGTGGTCAACTTAGACATTTTCCAAATGGTGCATGGGTCAAACCTACAAAGTAAAAGTCTTGTCATGGTTTGAAGTGATGTTCTGTCAGATATTAATCAACAGTTAGTTCATTAACAGCTGTGGATCAGTGATAAAGCACTGAGTAAAAACCAATGCAGACATTTTCCTGTTTTTAGTGTCCTACATTGCCTTACAACCTAGCTGCTTTTTGTTTGTTTGTTTCATTTTTAATGTCATTTCCTTCCTTGTTCATCTCAATTTGTTTGCTTCCTTACTGTTGTCATCACTCTTTGTTAGAATCAGGTCTCACTTGTAAATTAATCCCCATGGCTCAGTTGGATTAACATGTATAAATAAAGGTTGAATGTCTGAGTATATAAGTATGAGGGGCCCTTTAAGACATACGTAATGTGAGTTTGGTCGTGAATCTGAAATAGTTGATTATGACCTAAACAGCATCTCATATGTAAAAAGGCAGGCTAGTCATTATACAAGCTAGCCAACCTGTTCAATACTGTTTTTCATGTTTATAAAACAATTATTTCCCTGGAGATGTAGATGTCTGTGATGGTGGGGAGACTGACTCCAACATCTTCTGTGCAGCCTTCATCACTCTTTGCAAAGCTTTTCTTTCTGCAGCTGTGCAGCCTCTATGTCACACGTTGATGCTGGAGCACAGCATGCTCTCCACTGCACACCTGTAGAAGGAGGTGAGGACTGAATATGAGGAACATATGAGGACCATTTAATTTTTTTAATTAACAGGAATTGGATTTGAGCTCAAGATTAAGAAATAAAATTAAAAACAAAGACAACACTTACTATCACCAGGACAAGACTGAAACTTTTAATACATGCACATGTTTTATAGTGGAGAACATCCAAGGACTTTGAGGGCCTAAAGTCAGCACAAAGACAGCTTCAGCTTCAGCCTGATGATCAGTTTTGCACGAATGACCACAGCAATGTAATGAGCAACATGTCATTCAAAGCCCACTGGTGACTTTTCAGATAAAGTCACTGCACCTCCCTTCCTCTTTGAGTGAGAGCCAGGTCTGGTGGATCGGGTTTCCACAGGGAGTCTGAGACGTACCGTATGAATGAAGGCACTGCTGTTTTTACAGAGGGAGGTGGATTGTCTCTGGTCTGCAGACAGGTTGTGAGCCAACCCTGGCTGCTTGTCACTCAACCTGGCCAGGGTCCATTAAACTGACTCCATTAGAGCTAATGTGTTGTAGGTTGGTGGTTATGGGTGGCCTCTCTATTCAGGACTAACAGAGCACAAAACTGATGGGGCTGCTGTTTCACTTCCACTGTGAAGGGAAGAGAGATGTTTTCTACAGACTTTCTCCAAAACCAAAGGTTGTCAAATCCTGTACTGTGCTAAAGTATTGATCTTATTTGTCTTGACTTTATATTTTGCTTCTAAGCAGCCAGACATTCTTAGAATATTATAAAGTTGTTACGCTGCGACAACACTCAATTTCCCTCTGGGATTAATAAAGTATTTTTGAATTGAATTGAATTGAATTTGATCAAAATTTCTTGGTGCGTTCTGGAGATATTTCTATCTTTTCATTTGTGAATGTTGTTTTGTGTTCTTTTAGTTCAGTATTTAATAATTTAATTATGTTTTGTTAGTTAAACTCTGGCCTCCATCCATCCATTATCTTTACCAGCTTCTTCCTATCTGGGTCATGGGCGTCACTGGTGCCCATATCCAGCAGTCCCTGTGCAAGAGTTGGGGGACACCCTGGACAGTTCTCCAGTCCATCACAGGGACATAAAGACAAAAAAACATTGAATATTTTTGGTCTGTTGGAGAAAACCGGAGTACCCGGTGAAAACCCACGTATGCACAGATAGAACATACAAACTCCACCCTGAAAGGCTCTCAGCAGGGATTTGAACTGGCGACCTTCTCGCTGAGAAGCAGCTGCTCTACCAACTGTGCCACCGTGCCGCCCACTTTGAATATTACAAAAGCATCTTTTTTTGTTGTTGTTTTTATGTGTAATTAAGAGTTGTCTGTCTGAAATCTTCATCTTTTAACATTTGACTCAGAGCAGTAACATTTTCCCTTCAAGTGCACATCTGCAGAAGAACATCCTGCCAGAATCTTCAGTTTATATGTGTGGCCAGATTTAAGAAGCTGTCACTGATGGTTCCAAAGGTTTTTTTTCTCTATTGAAAATTCTTGAAACCACTTTGAATGAAGCAGCTGCACATGTTTCCAGATTTATGCCATCATGGTTTCTCATTTTTATTACAGCATATCCTTCCATTGAAATTATAAATCTAGTATAGTGATGGTTCTTGTCCTGATGCAGCTTTTGTTTGCACTTTTTTGTGTGTTTTGTGTTCTAAAAAAGTCAATTCTGGTCCTCTGGACATTCAAAAACAAAACAAAAATAAAATTGTAGAACCGTTTTGTCTTTCTTCCAAAAGACTTCTTCAGTCTGAGGCGCTGTATTCAGCTCAGAGGACCAGAATTAACTTTATTAGATTTTACTACCTGGATTATTGAGCATGCATCAGGATGTATTTTGTATTGTTTTGTTAAAAAATCACGTTTATAATTTGTCATACTGCTAAAATTTATTTAGATTTATCCTAGATATCTTCAGCTGCCTGTCTTTATATCATGTTTTACAACCATTTTCCTTTTTCGCTTACATATAGTTTTTTTCATGTTTAGATCTATGTTGAATTTTACATATGTTGCTCAGATTTCTATACTTTTGTGCCTGATTTTTTGGCTACACGTTGACTTATTGGTTAGCACTGTTGCCTCACAGCAAGAAGGTTCTGGGTTCAGGTTAGGCCGTGGTTTTGTCTGTGTGAAGTTCGCATGTTGTCTGTGTTTGAATGGACATTCTCCAGTTACTCTGGTTTCCTCTCAAGCTTCAGAACACATGCATGTTAGGCTGCCTTCAGGCCCAGACCTCCTCTGCAAAAGACATCTGCAATTTTGATGGGATTAGTGAATTAAATATTAACAATATGTGAACTATTTCTTTGAAACTTCACTCATTTGACTTCCTGTTCAGCACTGCACTGCGCTTGAACCGTTTTTACAATGCAAGTACCATATTTTCTGCCATACCTGTTGCACCGCCCTATAAATCACATCAGTCCAAATGTGTCTAAAAAGGTGGGAAAATCCATTGATATGTCACTTCACCATATACGTTGCATCTATTATACGTAACTGCTGATGCGCTGCGTTTGTTACGTGTCACCACTGACAACCTGAAAATGTGGGCCGGTGTTGTGCCAAATATCGATGAGCTGCCAAATGGCGGCCACGGGAGCATGCACAAGAGAACTTTAACAAGAATTTAACAAGATTAACACTTAAAAACAATTATTTGTTTGCTCAAAATTATGGTAAAGGTGTGTCTCAGTCTAATGTTTGATTAGTAAAAGGAGTTTAACGGTCAAATCAGCTGTATTCGCTGCCTCAGTGCTCCAGGAGTGTGCAGAGGGAGGGGAAAAAAAGGAAGGAGGAACGCTGCTAGTTTCTTTGAAATTTAACAAGAAAAACACCTAAAATAATTATTTGTTTACTCAAAATTATATCAAAGGTGTCTCAGTTGAATTTTTACTTATAGTAAATACACTTTAATTGTCAAATTAACTGCATTTCGCCAGGGAGGTGCAGCTGGATTCACAGTTGCTCCAAGCAGCGAGCAGAACAAAGGTGGGGGTAGTATGGCAAGTCGATTGTGTTATTAATAGATGGTGAAGATTCCCAGTCATCCAGGACATGGTAAATTCAAAAAAGTTCAAAGTTCAAGACATAAACAATAAAGTATAAAGGAAAGTATAATGAATAAAGTCCAGTTGTTTTGTCAAACTTTTTTGAATTTGTCATTATAGTCACGTTTACATGATACATCAGCATGCCTAACACTACTGTTACTCTTCTGCCATCTAGTGGCTGTAAATGGTACTGTCCTATTCTTTTTCAGTCATAATGAATAAAAACAATCACATCTCAGCCAAAAATTGGTTTAGAAATATGGTAGGAAAAATCCATAAATACGTCACACATGCAAATTATGCCAAAAAAAAAAAAAAAAAACATGACTTATAGGCTGATAAATATGGTAGTTTAGTTTTTAACCTGTGTTAGTCTTGCATTAGCATCTTCCTTCACTTTGGATAATAGCATTCTGGCAGCTGTGAATCTCTGGTCAACTAGGAAGTTTATCCTCATCTGGACTTGTTTATCTTTCTGTCATCACATTTGGGTTCTTAGACAGGTTCTATCTACCCTCTTAGTTATGTCCAATAAATAATATTGCACACAAATGGACTCTAGTAAAGTGCTGCAGCATCATAAACACCACATACAGAAGTACTGTAGGATTCATCGGAGCGCAGCTGCATGTTGCACTGGAGGTATTTACTGTAGTGCAACTTAATTGGGACTCTTTTTGGTGTTAGTCATTTTGTTTTTATTTTTAAGGCCTTGCTAACCTCATGTAACAGTCAAGAAGCAAAAAATATTCAAAAGTAATGAATCAATTATTTTAAATTCCTATTTAAATCCCACCTGGACACCCAGAGACCACCTTGGGTGAAGAGTTAAACACTTCCCGTCTCAGTCTGGATTTTGTACAGGACGAAGCAGTAATTTAGATTAAAAGCCTATTTATTTCTGGTTGCCTGTAGCTTACATTCATTACATTTTGGGAGGGTGTCCCATTTTACGCAGGCCATTAGCCAACCTTTAAAACAATCATATAAAACACGTGTTATTTCAAGGATGATTAGAACTGCGTTATAGTTTCCTCTTTGCAACTTCCTTCTTTGAACAATCCTAAATAAAATCGGATGCATTTTTTTTTTCAAACAGTTTAACCCTGAACACTGAGAATATCCAGATTTAAACCAGTTTCTTGGCATGTTTACACCACTTTGTATCTTTTGTGTTTATGTGTTGCCATAAAACACAAAATTCCACAATGATCTGGTTTCTACTTAATAGGCTTTAAACTTTAAATGCTTTGCCATATATCTGTCTTTAGGGGCGCTGGAGTGTTTAGGTCTCAACAAACCTCTCAAAACTCATCCATCCAACAAAACTGACATTACCATGTCACATTTTAGCTCTAAAACATCAACACCGTGCAGCTCAGCTTCGTTATTTGAGTATTGGATGAGCAAGTGAGCGGGAAAAACTTATAAACTTTCTCTTCCCGTATTTGTCTCATGAAGAATGTATTTACAGTGAGTTTTATGAGGCGACTGAGACACTTTCTCTGCTCGTCTCGCAGCAGGACCAAAGCGTGGAGGCAGAGGAAGGCAGAGATGTGCTGCATGGAGGCCACAGCCAGGCCTTATGGCAGGAGGCGCCCAGAACCCACTGAGCTCTAATAACATCCTCGAGGAGCCTCAGAGGTGAAACAGTTCATGTGAAGGCACTGAAAGGTACAGAAAATACTCAACCTGGTCTTATTATATGCTCGGCTTGTTTGTACTTTTTTTTTTAAAACTGCATCATTTAAATTACTGGCTGACATTTTTAACAACCATGTTGCTAAACTATTAACAAATACTGTATATGATGTTGTTTTTTTTGTGCTTTTCTTTTTTTTTTTTTTGGGGGGGGGGGGCGGGGTTTCTCTAAATTTAATTTGAATACGGTAAAAATTTTTA
>JARVGV010001459.1:25563784-25577059 GCA_031762435.1 Hypsolebias longignatus | reverse complement strand
AAAACGAAGTCCAGATGACATGATTCAACCTTTTTTGTTGTTATATACCTGGATGACTGAGAAAACAAACTTTGCAAATTTCACCTTGTACTGGAGTTTCAAGTAAATCAAACTTTCTGAAGATTTTCCTAAAATAGCAACACTTGTTCAAAGTGGAGTTCTGTAGTTATCATCAACAGCTAGTATCTTACCTGCCGCAAACAGCAGGCTGAATGATTTCATTTTGAAGAACCAGAACGTTCTCATGGAGGAATAAAGCTTGCTTCTTCCATGAGATCATCTCTCTGATTCTCCAAAGGGACTTCACTCCTGCTGTTTTCAACTGCAGGTAAAATACTGACAGCCGATCATAAGTCCACAGAACCTCACTCAAAATAAATCTGAAATATTCCTTTAAATATTCCTGTGTATTGTGTGTATTTTGTCACAGGGTGGGCTGAAGGCGGTCATCTGGACAGATGTGCTGCAGATGATAATAATGCTGGCAGGATTTGTGGCTGTTATTGCCAGAGGAGCTGTAATACAGGGAGGTCTGACGAGGATTTGGGAAGACGCTGGTGAAGGAGGTCGACTGGATGCTTTTGAGTGTGTAAACAAGAAGACAAAGAGATCAAGTTTGACTTTAGCTAATTTTGATACCAAATTAGTGTTTTGTCAATCAAAGGAATTAGATTAGTGTTAAATGTACAAGCACAGGAAAAACCCAGTAGGTTTCATATAAGTCATTTTTGTGACTTAGTTTCAATTTCATACCAAATGATCTTCCACATAACATTCATTGTGCATATATAATCAAGAAAACTGTTGTCTTCAAATCTTTTAACTTTCTGTTGTTCTCAGCTTTGACCCAGACCCTCTGAAGCGACATACTTTCTGGACCATTGTAGTTGGTGGAAGCATAATGTGGGTGTCTATTTACTCAATCAATCAGTCCCAGGTGCAGCGCTACATATCCTGCAAAACCTTAGGACATGCCAAGATGTGAGCAGAACTATAATGCAACGCCGAAAGGCTTTCTGGCTGTGAGCAGTTTCACGTCCTGACATGTCCTCCTTCACCTTTCAGGTCTTTGTATGTGAACATGGTTGGTTTGTGGGTCACAGTGAGTCTGGCTGTTTTTTCAGGTCTCACCATGTATTCTATTTACAAGAACTGTGACCCACTTTCAAATGGTGATATAACGACCCCAGACCAGGTGCTTCTACTCTGCCGTCACACACAAAGAATGCGTTTAGCAATGTAACAAAACTGTGTGATTTTAAGTAAAGTTGGTTTGTATTTGTAAACCAGTTGCTGCCCTACCTTGTGATGGATATTCTGGCAGACTATCCTGGAATCCCAGGCCTGTTTGTGGCTGCAGCATATAGTGGTACCCTGAGGTGAGACTTCACACAAACATAAAGTCAACTTTAGTGCATTGTTGTAATAAGGAAATGCTTCAATCAGAAAACATGTAATTTTGGTTATAGAATAAACTTTTAACACATGGAGTTTGCTGTCATTTAAAAAATAAATAAATAAAATTATTTGCAAAATGTTTTACTTTTAAATGCAAATTGCATCCATTCTCATTCCACTTTGCAAATGAAACAAGCTAAATTTAAAAATCTGTTAAAATGTAAACTTTTAAATCTAATCTAACCTTTGCACGTTTTCTCAGCACGGTGTCCTCCAGCATTAACGCTCTTGTTGCTGTCACTGTGGAAGACTTCATTTTTCCTCTGTGCAAAAATCTCACAGCCAAGCAAGTGACCTGGATGAACATGGGTCTGAGTAAGTTGTTCAAAAATGTGGTTTTATTACGCAGCAATACACAAGATTCCCGTTTTATCTTCAGACTCCCTAAAGATCATGAGATAAAAGTGGAAGCCACGTCATTATCTAATATTGTTGGCAGTTCGCTTGCAAGCCAGCAATAATAATCATGATTAAAAATGAGTTGCAGATATGAGCATAAATCCTTTTATAACTGAGAACAAAGAAAATAATGCTGATTCAACTCTAAAAATTGCCATCTATCTTTCAGTGCAAGCAGCCTTCACAACAGCTGGGTTAATGTTAGAACATGTAATACTTCATATACGGTACTCAGCTTTTCTTAGAAAAACTTGTAGGTGCAGGAGCAGCAGTTCTCAGAACCTTTGTGTAGTCTCAGAACCTCTGTGGAGTCTAAAAGGGTGTGGATTCTGAAGAAAAATACATTCCACAGCTCAATCACTTCACTCGTTTCCTTTAATAGGTCAAACACTACAGAGAATTTGTGGTTTGGAAGCCATTTGCATTTCTCAATGATGACAGTTGTGCCGGTACTTGTAACAATATGCACATTGCAAATTATAACAAGACTTTTAAAGATATTTTATGTAATTAAATCTTAGGTGTGTTCTTTGGAGCGTTGTGTATTGGCATGGCTGGGGTTGCTTCAGTGATGGGAAGTGTTCTGCAGGTAAAAAAGTGTTTCAAGCTCTCAGCCACTGCTGTCATTTATTACTCTCTATCCCCACCTAACGGTGAAAAAGAAGAACTGCAGGTCTCCTGAACCAACTCTTCTTTTTCAGGCGGCTCTGTCCATATTTGGTATGATCAGTGGCCCTCTTCTTGGTCTCTATCTATTAGGCATGCTTTTCCGCACATCAAATTCAATAGTGAGTACTTCTCATTACTGCAGCTTCTTAAAGCACACCTTTTCACACTGTCAGTAAATGCTGCCAAGAAACAAATGTGCTAAAACAAATGTGCTACATGAACATGTTACGCTCAAGTCACTGACTCACCGAGGAAAGAATTGACCAGAGTCACCCTCACCTTTCAGGGAGGACTTTCAGGAATGATCATCGGCCTTGTGTTGACTTTGTGGGTGGGGATCGGAGGCCAGATTTACCCACCGACAGATGAGAAGACGAATCCTCTGCCCCTCAGCACTGCAGGCTGCAACAAAACATTGGAGCAAAACACAACAGCGGCACCCTGGACCACTACACAACCTGCGTTAGTCTGTTACTTTGAAAACATTTGCTTATTTTAAATGAATGTTAAGATTAACAGGAGCTGTGAAGGGGATGTAACAAGCTGTTAGGAAACTGTGACAAGGGCTTTAGAACTTTAATATAATTTTATAGTTATATTTTTGTTTACCGCCTAATCATTGAAATGACAAATTTGTTTTAATGCACACTTCAGCAGTTATTTTTTCAAACTAACAAAATGGTAAAGTCACTGAGTACAGCGAGAGAGAGAAAAAAAAGACTTGACTCATTTGTTTTTGTCTTACCTGTTTTAAATTAATGTAAACTACATTATACAGTAACTCTGATCATTGTTACATTGTTCTATCTGTGGACCAAACTTTGAGTCTATAGTCATCTCACTGGCCATTAAAAGGAGTTTCAATAAAAGATGTAAGTCTATTTCTGTGTCAGTTTCAGGCCTCCTATAGCAGACTCCTGGTACTCTCTGTCATACGTCTACTTTTCTTTGCTCGGCATGCTGACCACAATGACATCTGGCCTGCTGTTAAGCATGATCACAGGTATTACCATAGCGCAAAAAAGATCAGCTGCCCAATTACAAAAAGACACTTCATATAGAGGCTTGATTACCAGAAAAATAACGAGATTTAAAATGTTTTATAGGTGGATGCAAGCAAGAAAAGCTGAACTCTGATCTGTTTGTCAAGAAGAGCGATTTGATATGCTTCACCTGTTCCAGTAAATCAAAGGTAAGATGCTGACCCCATTGATGTGTTAGATAATTAGTAACCAAGTGTCTCTTTGTAAGAATATAAAACTAATGCTATGTTGTAAACCCACTACAGGGATCAAACGACCTACAAAAAGCTTCAGCAGACCTTCACATGGGAGTGGATAACTCAGCATTTACAGACGTCGACATGACAAGCAAAGAATTTGAAAAGTCCACAAAGTTGTAACACTGTTGTAATTACTTTCATTTTATAAACACATAAAACACACATTTTGTATAAACACGTAACTGAGTCCCTGTATAATTGTTTTAAACTTAATGTCATAAGTTTCAAATGTTTTTTGCTGCTTACGTTTTACATTTAAGGGAGCATTAGTTAGAAATAATGGAAATGTAAAACTGAAGGAAAAGAAAAACTTTTTCTACTTCATTAACAAAAGATTTAAAGCAAATACTAATAGTTTTGTCAACATGGTGTTGCATTTATTGACCTGTTTGTTCTTGGTGATATCAGATATTATCTTTATATAAACATGACACCTTTGTTTCAAACAAAAGTAGTGGGATCCACTGGCCCTTTGTTCATTTTTATATGTAGAAAGTAAAGTGTGCACTCATAATTTATACAAAATGTTAAGACATTTTACCTGGAAATAAATATTTTGTACTAAATTTAAATGCAGCACAAAGACTTAAAAGAAACATTTTATATTTTACGCACTAGTCACTGCTCAGGTTGCAGTTTGTTGTACTACGTTTGTGTAAATTGTACTTTGTGTAACAGGCAGATTGAGCTTTGGACTGGAAGTAACCAAGTCCTCTGTCTCCTTGGTAACAAAGAAATGAGGAAGTTAACAAAGAACTGCCCTGCCCACTTCTACTCGACTCCATGCCACATATTAGCCTTTTATCTGTTCCAGGAAGAAAGTGAAAAGTCAGTCATGATAGAGACAGATTCACAAACAAGGAACAAAATTTACTTTATCACTTTTTCTTAAGCAAGGCGCCAGCAAGGTGAGATGTCCTTTTATAGTTAATTTATACATTTTTAAGTTGGGTTTGGGCTTCAATCAATCGTAAAAATGTGCAGGTGGATTATCTTTATCAAGAAATGACAAAACAGCTGGTGGTCAGTTATGTATATTTTGTTTATAGTCATGATCCATGTTCTAAAAGTCTTTCTTCTTGCATTCATATATTAAAAAGCATCCGCATCTTTAAAATGCAGTCTTTATAAATATTGTGCATTTTGACTTACAAAAGCACACAAATCATTGCTAGGGATAAAAAGTTTCTTACAGTTGAAATTTAACATTATGAAAATGAGGGGAAAATATTTAAGTTTTATCTGTAGTTTCCCGTGTTTTACGTGCGTGTTAGCTCATGTTTTGTTTTCCTAAACAGGATTTAATAACTATGGAAACGGTCTCGACTTCCTTGGTTTGTTGCCTTCTGGTGTTTTCCTTTGATGGGGTGCAAACAGAAAACCTGCATTTAGTCAACAAAGCCACAGAAAACCCTGGTCTAAACCTGAAACAAGCATCTACAGTTCCAACTTCAACAAACTCCCTGACCCTGGGAACCACATCATCAGATTTTACTGAAGGCTCAACACAGTATACCAGCAGCAAAACAGACGAACAATTCAGCAGCGCAGCAGCTACAGCTGAAAACACAAGTGTATTTCAGACATCTCAGTCCACCTCGACTTCTCTGACGGATAGTACATCACCGAAAACCATACCACCAAGCACTGGAACTCCAACATTTACTTTAACAACACACACAGTCTATACCACACCTCCACCAAGTCCAACTGAAAACTCACGTCCCACTGTCTTTACAACTGTGAATACAACAAACACAACGACACATGGTAAGCAGGGACCATGTTCCAGTTAGCAGTTTCAGCACATTGTACGTGTCTATTTGTCCTATTGATGATTTTAACCTTCTGTCATTTTGTGCTGCTAGGTTTGAACCTTAATGGATCTGAAAAGAATTTGACAATAATCTTCAGCGTAGTGCTTGGAGTAATCCTTTTGGCATTGCTTACCATCACATTATGCAAATACAGATACAAAGTTCAGTACATGCATCAAACACTTGACAACACAAATGAAACAGGTAAGAAGACTTTCATTATTTGATAAATGCTGAGTATTTATTTATTAATAGCAGATAAACATCTTAACAATTTCAACAGATGGACTTGTGGCAGACAACGACACACTAGTGATTTCTGGAGGACTTTATGATGGCCACCCGATCTACGATAATGTACCACCAGTCCCTTCAGAACCATCTCAATTTCGCCTTGAGTTTCTTCAATAAACAGATATATTTAGTCCTACAATTTAAAGTGCCATTTTTGATACTTTGTATCCAACAGCCAAACCCAATTTTTACATACTCAGGTAATTTTGAGACTGAAAATTCAAAATTGTACAATATCATTTTGCCACAGTCATCATGTACAGAAGGAAAATATTGAACAGCAGTATTGAATGGTAACATAGAATAATGCTTCATTTAAACAGTTATTACTTTTACTTTCAACACTGTCAATACTACAAATACTTAAATATATTAAGATTAAACCTTAAACTACAGCTTTTACAACAATGACAATGCAACTAAATATTTTATTTTACCTACAAATGAACCTATCTTATAAATTCTGAAAACCTCTAAAAGTGTATCTGCAGATACTTTATCTTACTTTAACCTTATCTTACTTTTACCTTTATACTTTAATAGAAAAAAAGAAAAAAACTATCAAAATATCCATGTAATAAAGTCTGAAATCTTCCAAGTATGTAACTGTGGTTACTTTGGGTCTAGTTAGAGTGAAAAACAAACATCCTCTAAAATGTTCAAATAAAGTGCAACTACTGGTATTTAAAGTTTACCCTCAACAATAAAGAAAACAAACATACAACACTTGTAATATGAACTTTGAAACCATCTGTTTGTTAACCATGTGGCTGACCTACAAAACTATATATGTTCATCAAGAGTTCTCACTGTGCAGGATTAAGACACCTACATCTGTCTACAAGTGTTATCACTGTTAATTTGACCTGTTATGGCAATACTCAGGCAAATATCTTCTCGTCGTTTTTCTTCTTTTTCTTGTCACAACCAGTCACAGCAGTCCAACCAGCATCTCTCATTCTTTTTATTGCAGCCATCTTTAAAGAGGTCCCAGGTGAATAAAGAGAGATTGGGCTTTGAATCTGGAAAACAACAGCATCAATAAAAAAGTACAAATCATCCTCGTCATGAATCCCACTCAAATTCATTATGTATCAAATGTAGCACTATGCAGTGACACTCTTATACCTTTTTGAGGAGGTTTAATTTGCAGTGCGGAACAGAAAGAGCTAGTGCTGGTGTTTCTGAACAGGTCTGTCAGAAAAACAAGTAAATAGTCAAATAATCCATTTAACAAATTTTACCTGAACTATAAATGAAAGAAATTGCTAAATCAACCAGGTTTATAAGAAATGGGTGATAAATAAACATTAAAAATGATGAGCAGCACTCACCAGGAGATCAATATGATCAGAGCTGTCAGACTTGGGGTCAAGCTCAATGACACGCTTCCCCCAATGTCCTGACGCCTTTTCAGTAGAGGGGGGAGTCTTTATTCTATAGGACTGTGAGATTTCACAGGGTAAATGTCAGGAAAAGAGCTATGTGTGTTTTCTTCATTGTGGAAAATGTCAAAACGATACAGCATATTACTTTGATTTTTGATGTTCCACTGAGCTTGTTAGCATCACTTCCCGGTGTTTTTATATCTTCACTGAGGATGTGCTATAATGCAAAATCAGTTTGAGTTTGACTTGATAAAAAGAATTAACAGAAAACAAAAGCGCATATTGCTCTGTATACTCAGTAGGCATAAACAATACAATGAACTACCTTTTTCTTTTGTGTTGTTTTACAAGGTGTTGAGATCCGGCTCGTGGCAGAAATCTGAACAATAAAAATTTAAATACTGTAAAATATAATAGCTCAAGTTTTGTTTGTGCACTGCTGTCATTCCTAAAAGAAAAAAAATTAACTAAAATTACCAAAAAACAAGTTGTCCTTATTTATTTATTTTTTTTTAAGTTACCAAAAGCTAAAGTAAATATCCAAAATTTATTTAAAGTTTTGTAAAGGTAAAAAAAAAAAAAGTCTGTTATTACTGTATTTAAGTAATACTTTTTAAGAATGTAATTTGTTAGTGTAACACTTTTATTTCAAACCCAGATCAGCAACTTCTGAAACACAACTGTTTTATCAGACTCGATGGATTCGACAGAGAAACTTACAGCTTTTCTAGTTATTGCAGTGTTCTTGACACTGCTGCTGCTGTTGGGGTTTTTTCTGAGTTGGAAGTCAAACTTGTATTTCTCAGGAGTTTCAGGACCTTTCCCCCACTTATAGTTTGAGACAGGTGACTGTAGAATGCAAAAAAAATAAATTAAATAAAATAATAATAATAAAAAAGGCTTCTTAGTTAAAAACAAATGATGACAGATCAAGCTAACTGTGCCAGCTGAGTTTACCTGCTTGCTCCTAGCTTGGGACAACTGTTTCATTTTAGCAGTAGTTACTTCATTCTTCAAATCAGTGAGTTCTGTCTGTAGTGTTTCCTAAAACTCAAGCATTTTAGAAACACTGAATGGTCTATGAGACATTATACAATCTTCTTCTACATAAAAGCACAAAGAAACAAACAAAAATAATAAACAACTTTATCAGAACACACCTTCTCGGTTGCCTCCATCTTTAACTGCTTCCTCAACTGCTCATTTTCTGTTTTCTGTTTCAACAGGTCCGCTTCCTATAATTCAAATGGAAATATTAGATTATGACCTTTTCATGAATTTTATTTTGATTTGGTCAGTGTTTTGGGGTGACATACCAGTGATTTTGCATGGGCAACTGCCTCCATCTCTTTGGTCTTGTTTTCTTTCAGCTCTGCATCCTTCTCTTCAACCATACGATCATATTGGCTCTAGGGAAAAAAAAATCCTTTGTATGCAGCAATAACAAATTGTTTCTAATGACAAAGCTAAATTATTTTAACCCACTTTATGTTTTTCCATTAGTGCAACCATATCTGCTATCTTGTGCTGACACTTGATTTCTGCATCTTCCTTGTTCTTAATGGATTCTGCTGCTGTTAATCTGAGCTTTTGAATCTGCCAAACAAAATGTCCTTGTTTTATGTTCGTCAGTGAAAAACCAATTAACAGAGAAATGCACTTTGAAATTTTTGTTAATGAAAAGTGTGTTACAAATTAAATTAGTATTATTATTATTAATGTAATGTAAGGTCACCTCATTTTCAAGTTTTGCTGTTGAGGTTGACTTAGAATCAAGATCTTTAAGCAATTTTTGACATTCTTCATCTTTTCGTTTCTTCAGGTTCTGCGACTCCTCCTGAAGCTTGTCAATCTTAATAAAAATATGAGATGGTTGCTGTTAGCTTACTGGTAAATGTTTTACATAATATATCGACTGAAAGAACTATAAAAAAAAACAACAACAAAAAACAACCTCCCTACCATCATTTCCAGATGACTGGATTTAGCGGTTTCCTTTGTGATTTGTTTTTTAAGCAGTTTATTCTGAAAATGAAGTTTAAGATCAAGTGAATAAAAGGATCTCTCCATATAAAATCACAAAATAAATCAGTGGCATTAATTGTGAAAAAACAAAACAAAAACAAAAAACCTCTTTCTTGTACTCCTCTTGCACTTGAAATTTATTTTCAAATTTCCTCCTGAGATTGCAAAGCTAAAAGACCAGTGAATTCATGTTAATTTAATAGGATGTGTAGTAGTTGACAGCACTTTTAATTTTCGGTTTTAGTTTTCACCTTTGCTTCAACAGATTTGATCTGTTTCTCTTTTTGTGTGATTTTCTCTACCAAGTCCTCACACTGTTAAAAAAAAGAAAGGACAAAATTATCATTTATCTGTGTTCAGCTTTCTAAACTCATGTTTTTAGTGATTACTGCTACTTTAGACAACAAAACTTACCTTTGCTTCAATTTGTTTCTGCACAATTTCAATTTCTTGACATTTTCCTTGGACTTTGCTTTTAATGCCATTTACATCATTTCTGTTTAAATGAAATATAAAGTAATAACCTTGGGGTTGAATGAATATTGCCAAGTCTCTTAATGCTCTCAAAATAGAAACAAACCTTAAACACTGGTTTTCGTCTTCCAGTCTTTGAATTTCTCTGTTGAACTCCTGTTGACCGGATGCATTCTCAGACTGAAGCTTGGCAAAATTGATCAGTAGCTCTTCATATTTGACTCTTTAAAGAAAAAGTAAAAAATTACATCAAGCAACACAAACATAATAAAAAACAAAACAAAAACTAAAGTTACTCATGCTGCAAGATGTCTCTCTTTAGTTGCTCCATCTCAGAGGTGCATTTTTTATTGTTCTTTATTTCAGCAGAAAACTGTCCTTCAAGCTCCTGCATTTTGATCTTGTATAACCACAAAGAATGAGTTGAAACAAAGAACTGCTCACAATAAACCGTTTAATTCATGGAAGAAGTATCTGTATTACCTTAAACATTTCAGTCTCTTCAGTTTTCTCTGAAAGCTCAACAACAAGTTCTGTGACTCTAACCTCATAGACATCAATCTTGCTCTTAAAAGACTCAATAGCTTTTGATCTAGTGTCCTAAAACAACAGGAACATTTAGTGTTCATGAGTCATTAACTGTAGTTTTAACTGAAATGTTTAGTATAAATAAATAATCATGAAAAATATGCCTCAAGGATAGTGAAATGTATTTTACCAATTTGTCTTCAAGGATTTTGATCTCTTCACTTTGCTTTGCCGTCTGTTCCTTAATCTCTTCTGTTGAGTGAAAGTCTCATTTTAGTCTTGAGAAGCATCATATAAACATGATTCAGAGTAGAACCTACCTAAAAGTTTAGTTCTCTTTTCAAGTTCATCGCTGTTTGTCATTAGTTGAGCTTTAAGATCCATGGCACTTTAGAATGAATAAAAACAACATTTACACATAAATAAAACTTTAAATTTAGTCTGGAACAAATACTGAATGCTACTGAGTTGATTCTACCTCTTTGTCTCTAGAGCATGGGAGTTCTTTAGTTCTTGAAGAACTGTTTCAGTCCTCTCCAGTTTCTCTGTCAGCTGAATCTTTGCTCTGCTGAGCTCCAGCATGTTGAGATCTTTGCTTTGAACGATCTCCTCATATTCCATTTTACTTTGTTCCATGGCTGCAGCCATAGTTTCCTGTATTTTCTTTTTCGGAGGCAAGTTAATGCTTTAATTAAAGCAGACAAAACTCAAGAGCCGAAGTTCACTATGAACATCCATCCATCCATCCATCCATCCATCCATCCATCCATCCATCCATCCATCCATCCATCATCAGTAAAACCTTTTACATACTCACCTCAGTTTCTGCACAGCGCTGCTCAGCAGTGTATAGTTTTTGAAGAAGGGATTCTTTCTCAGCTCTCAAGTTTGTGAGAAGTTCTACTTGTTGATCTGTAAAGTAATAAATATGAAATGTTGTTTTAGGAATGAAAAAAGTAAACTCATTGGGTTACTGAAAAAATACCATACATAAATGATATAAGTATTTGTTGATAATGTGATCATTCCAAAATGCTTGTTTGTTGGGAAAAAATAATTCACTAAAAATTTTAAAATGTAATCAAGACAGCTTCTATATCTTTAATCAAGTCCCTAGAATAAAGTAATAAATGACAAATTAAAACCTAAGTGTACACTAGTGACAAAAAATGTGGAAATCTGAACCCAAACCTTACACAGAATCAGTGTTGCCAGATTGGACAGTTTAGTGCTAACTGGGCAGTTTTCATTATGATTTTGCTGGAAACTCTGGGAAGATTTGGGGGGATTGTTGCGTTTTGCCACATATTGTTAAATTACCTTGGCTTGTACTGATGTGTGTTCATGTTCAAACAGTAAATATACTGTAATAATATAATGACTGGGTGGATTTTTGTGTGATATGGTTTTCAACAGATTTTTTGGGCTGGAAAACCTCAGCTCTATCTGGCAACACTGCACAGAATAATGTAAATGTAAAGTGCTAGTTCTTAAAAAAAAAAAAATAAATAAATAAACATCCTCCAATCCTTTTCATTGCTTGGCTTGTTTACTAATTTATAAAATGTCCATCACTCTAAAAAGTTCATGTTTTATTTACATTTTAAACAGGAAAATAAGCAAACACATTTATGGGTTTTATGCTAAAATCTGATTCCACTGGACAACAATGGAAATATGTTGTTCGCTTTCTTTTGTCATCTATGTTTATATGTACTCAATCAGTCAACTCAAATTGTAGTCAGAATCTCACTTGTTAAGTCTTGAAGTTGCCCACAGTTCTTCTGAGCTTCATTGAGGTCAAACAGGACTTTGTGTAGCTCTTCCTTATTCTCCTTAACTTTTGTTTGAAGCTTTGTAATCTGTGAACACAATAAAAATTCTTATTAAGACTGACCCGAGCTGATCTCAACCACTGAACTGGGGTCTTTATCATGCCATTTTTCATTGCTTGGTACTGAAGTAGCTGAAAATACTTCCTATCTCAGTCTTTGATCTGCAGTTTTATGGTTTAGTTCATGATTTGGTTCCGTGCTTTAATACTGCTGCTGTAAAACATTGTGATGTAAAGTGCCAACATGGCTGCAGAATGGAAGTCAAAATATAAAATGAGAGCAGTTCAGTAGCTACTTTCAACATTTGAATTTCAGGTATTTCTTACGGTAGTAGTGACAGAGCTATAAAATCCTAACATTTTGAGTGAAATACTCACTGAATTCAACCAGCTAACTCTAACGGTAACATGGCTTAAATGGCTCAGAAAGACAGAAATAATAATTGGAATATCCCTAATTCTTAATGTTGGTTAAAAAAACTTCTGGTAACAAGTTTCATGCTAGAAGTCCTTAAAAAGTGAAAGGAGTTTAAAATACAGTACTAACCTCTTCATTTTTCATAGCATGCTCTTGTTTGTATGTTTCTTTCAGGTCTTCAAACTCCAGCAAGCCCTCTTTGACTGAAACAACCATTTAATGATCAAATATCATGCATAAAGTCTTCCACTTCAACCAAGTCTTACATCATAAAAAACATATATTAAGGTTTAAAGAAATAGAACAAAAATGTTTTTGTTTCTTTTCTGTTAATTGTAAACAATAGCCATAATATATAGTAAAAACGTAAAAGTAATGCGGGAGTATCTTGTTTCAGTGTACTGTACAATTATAAATTTGTACCTTTTTGCATCTCTTGTTGATCAGCTTCTATTTGAATCCGAAGGCTCTCAAATTCTGCAATTAATTTCTATGAGACAAAGTCACTTATGAGCACAACCTCTAAACCAAAAGCTTTACTAATATGTTTAACAAAATAGGAAGTTATTATCAATACCTATTTTAGATTATTACTCTGAAAAGTACTGTACAAGAAAGGCGGCGCTTATTGTAGCTGCAACTTCGTGCACTCTGCCCTATCTATCTTCCGGACAACTGCATGTACATCA
>JARVGV010001459.1:25451746-25462262 GCA_031762435.1 Hypsolebias longignatus | reverse complement strand
AAAACCTGGTTTCCATGAATTTAAACATTTTTAACGCTTTCATTGTTGAAGCGGTGAGAAACTTGATATGAAGGAGAAAATTTGGAAAGCACTTCATTGATTTTCTGATCAGCTCCAGGCATGATGAACTAAAATGAAGCTGATGTTGCGACAGATAGAATCTGTGGAGTTTTTGCAACTGCACTCTGTAAAAAGCATGTGCAGTAAGTAAAATGTATGTGCCAGACAAACCCACACAGTGAGTTATACCCAATGCCAGCCTGGGCTAAAAAGGATGGATGTTTGAAAATGTGATTACTTTAAATTTAACCACTCTGTCATGGAGACAGCTGCTTTATTTTCTCTTCCCTCCAGGTCTTCTGCTCTTTTTCTTATCAGTCTGCATTTTATGTGCTTACTGAGCTTTTACTGTTACTTAATTCACCATCAAACATGTTCACAAGTTTCCCAGCTCTTAACTCTGGATTGTTTCCACGTTGATAATGTGTACAAAATTCAAATGTTAGGGTGGTAAATATTTGAACTGACTGCACTTAAATAATCTGGTTCAAATAAAAATCACTGGTACTTGCAAAGGATTAGAAGCTTACAGCAATGGTATAATTTAGGGATCTCAAGATTCAATTACAATTTATAAAGGTCAGTGTCATGCTGAGAAAGAGCACTGCAGATGCCATTTTTGCTTTGAGGATGCTGATAGAGATGTACATATGTCAGATGTATGCCAGAAATAACTTAATTGAGTCTTTGTGGATTTAAAAAACATAGGGTGTCGAGGGAGGAGGTGTAATATTGCATGAGGATATCTGGAGCATGATAGACTAGTACAGGACATGTATGAGGACAACAGAACAGTGGTGAGATGTGCTGTGACAGATAGCTTTAAGGTGGAAGTGGGAATGCATCAAGGATCGGCTTTGAGCCCCCTCATGTTTGCTCTGCATGGACCGACTAACAAATGAGGTCAGACAAGATTCCCTGTGGTCTATGGTGTTTGCAGATGACATTGTGATCTGTGGTGAGAACAGGTGGAAGAGAACTTGGAGAGGTGTATGTATGCACTTGAAAGATAAAGAATGAAAGTCAGCCGCAGTAAGACAGAGTACATGTGTGAATGAGAGGGAGGCTGGTGGAGCAGTGAGACTACTTAAAACCCTCAGGGTTCTCTGTGACTGATGGAATCTGTAGATCCTTAGCTATGAAAGCTGTCACAATTGCTGATCAATTTCTCCTTTCGGTATTGAAGGATAAAGGTGACAGTTCCTAGTTAATTCTCAGCTAATGGTGGCTGTTTACTTGAGACTGCAAAGTTTAGCGTGGAGAGAAGGCAGTAGGCAGGTTTCTTATGGTTTTATCACCAACCATTTTTATTACAACACAGACTTTAAATGCTATATGTTTTTTATTAAAGCTATTTTTCCCAAATACTATCCCATGTCCCTTATACAACACTTGTTTTCCCTACTGAGGCTGAGTTGTTTTTTTTTTTTTTTTCTTTTTCAATCCAACAAATCCCTGTATCATTTGTTGAACATCAAAGCTAGATCAATCAATCAATCAATCAATCAATCAATCAGTCAATCAATCAATCAACTTTATTTATACAGTATAGCACATTTAAAAAAAAAACCCACAGGGGTAACCAAAGTGCTGAACAACAACACAAAAGACAAGTTAATTAAAACCATGAAAGCATACAAAGCAATAAAGATAAAAAATACATATACCAGTTTTACTGGTGTATTAAAATGCCTAGATGCAGTATTCAAGTTGCATGGTGGCCTGCTTTGCAAAAACACGGTAATTCAAATTTATAAGAACAATAAAAAGAAAGAAACATAGTACTTATTTAACTTTTGCAAACTGCAAGTTTTTGGGCATTTTTTTATTTGCTATATTCATAACATCCATCCATTATCTTTACCTGCTTCTTCCTTTTTAGGTCGCGGGGGTCACAGGTGCCCATGTCAAGCCATCATTGTTTTTGATCTGTGGGAGGAAACCGGAGTACCCGGAGAAAACATGCACAGAGAGAACATGCAAACTCTACCCAGAAAGACCCCTGGACCGGGATTTGAACCAGTGCAACCTTCTAGCTGAGAGGCAGCAGCTCTACCAACTGTGCCACTGCGCTGTCATATTTATAACACAATGTGTGAAATAACAAATTCTAAAAAATATATTTATTTGTCAGAAATCATGTCCACATTTAATGACCAGTCTTCTTTTTATTTATTTCATATTTTTATTGAATTTACAAACATAAGCCACTAAAAAGCAATGCTAAATCCTTAAATCCCACATATTTCATAGGTAAACAACAAATAAGTTCCTAATGATGTTGAATGTTTGTCATCAAAAATTACAACTAATGGTACAGAATTGTGAAAATGTTTGAAAAAATGTTTAATGGCAAATAAATATAGCATGGGAAACAAAATATAATTGGCTGTTTTGGAGTGATTTAAATAAAATAAATGTGAATTTCCTTCCTTACAAACCATCAAATTTACCCCTTTTCCATTTCTATGTTGAAGCTTAGCCTGAATGTGGAGTCAAGGTTCTGTAGACCTTCAGGTCCTGACTGTGTTCATGCATCAGCAGCAGTGAGACAGCACTTTGGGCTGTTATGAGCCTCTCTGTAAATGTCAAATGGCAAAATGTGAACTCTAGGCAGCGTGAGAAGGGAGGATACTTTAAAGGATGACTTTGTGTAGATGTGACAAAATGCATCTTCGTAGTGTCGCTGAGTTCATCCATAATTCAGGGTATGTTTGTGTGCATGTAAAAAAAAAAAAAAAAAAGTGTGGTGTATGACATGTCAAGGAAAAAGGACGTGTAAGGAGAGAAAGTGAGGTAATAAGAGGATGACTTGGACATTTTCCAGACATTATGAACATATTTGGACTTTTACTCTTTTCTCTGCTGCTTTGTGTGTATGAACTGAGGGCGTGCACGCCAGTGTTCGGTTTGAGAGAGACAGCTACAGTATAAATTATGATTTCTGTCCCTCATAAACTGATGTTTTCCTGACTGAGAGGTTCCGTCAGCATGGCTGAGCGCTCACTGTCATGTTCTCCACTGGAATGTCAATCTCCCTTTGTGTTTGAGTTCACTCTACTAGTTTACTGTCAGTTGAGCTCCAAGGAGATGTTTCTCATGCTTGAGCTCTACTGCTTCGAGGTACAACAGTTCAGCAACAACCAGCAACATATTATATGCAAAATATCACATTATGAGCTGCAACGTGTTTAACTGACGAGGCTTCAAGGCCACAAGCAGTAAGCAAAGTCATTTTTTAAGTGAATTCTGTTGAAAGCGTATAAATCATCGCTTTGTCTGATTGGGAGTTCATGCATCAAGCCATAGAAGCCTTCACCTACACAACATCCAAACAAAATTATACGCAAAATTATACACCATTATTACATATCACTCTTATTGACACTTCATGTGTTTTAAGTAGCAGAGGGTGTAAAAGAAAGTGATGGACTGTATGAATAAAACATTGACATTTGGAAAAACATACAGATAGGGTGGCTGTGTCTTATGTAAATATGCAAAACAAATATCATTCCAGGGTATATACATAAATGGAATCTTCTTTAAGACGAGGCAGCGAGAGGATATGCTTTGAGAATGGAAATCTCATTAGTTTGATATCAAATAAAAGCAGTCATCTGGAGGGAATGGCACTGACACTGCGGTGAGAGAGCACAAGACACAGAAGGGGAGTGAAATTTGTCTTTGAAGTCAGTGGTATTTACAGAGAAAATTTGGGGCTATTTCAAGCTGTTTTCATTCTCTAAAGTCAGCAGGTCGGTTCTTGGTGGAAAAAAAAAAAAATCTTCAAAGCTGCAGGCAGTCTATACTCATCCCAGAGCGTCAAATACTGATATTTTGTCAGGACCCCTTGGAGCTTCTGAAGGAACCACAAGGTGTTTGGATTGCGTTTCCAGACCTACAACCTTGGCACAGCTAAACAGACACACGGATGTTTGTTTTGGATAAAGTACATAAAGACAAATGAATGCCACCATGAAAAGCATGAAATGGGGCATTTTTATTTTATTTTTTTGCTTATTTTTGTTTGCTTTAGTGAATAAATGGTCTAGAAGGGCAATGTGACAAGGTAATGGAGTAAAAATGGGATGGTCCAGAATAAAATGGCAACACCATGCTTATATGTTACAACTTTAAATATTTATTCCTATTTTCAACCAAGTTTTTCAATTCCAAGAGTAATACTTGTTTAATGTGAGTATCTGTATTGTTGTATTAGGTAAAGCAAACAAATAAGGGGATAGCAACTGCAGTTATCCTAATAAAATAAAATAAATTTAAAAAGTTAAACCTATTCTATGTATGTGTTGTAATAACACAGTTTCAGTTGTCAGATCTTTGTTTACCTCACACACAATCATTTATCCCATAACCGCTGCAGACCAGTCTTTGAGGAATAAGACTAAACAATCAAATTATAATTTTTTTGACACACAATCATAATTACAAACCACATTTGCATGATGATGATTTATGTTTAATTGTCTTACAGCATTATTCATAACACATCCCAGCGATGACAAAACCGTCAGATGAGTTGCGCTTAATGAGGTAAACCGTGACCGTTAATCTCTACATAACGTTTACATAAAATAAGTTTATGCAGATGAGCAGATTAGAGGCAACATTTATGACAAATAAAAAACAAGTAATTATCAAAGACTTGTCGTCTGCTTTTTGGGTCATCTGTCTTGTATCTAATTTTAAACATCTTAGTAGTAATGATGGTGACTAAAGAATCTCATCATTTACACCCAATTTGTTAAAATGCAGACATACATAATTTTTAGTACCCAGACAGCTCGATGAATCAAAGCTTCATTTCTTGTGAAAAATGATCCAGTTAGGAACAATTGTCTAACGTATATCTGCATATCTTTAGCATGTGATAGAGTAAGAAAAATATGATTACATGACAAGTACCCCTAGCAACATCTGCATTTTAGCTTCGTTTCAAACAAGTTTGACCTAAATTAGTTTCACAGGTGCAAGCTTTTCTTCACCATTCATTCTGTTTAAAGAGCACAAACAAGCTGCTGGGTAGTTCAGTGTTGTGTAGATCATGCTACAAGAAACAACAAAGACGAGAGCTGCCTGCAGAGCTCAGAAAGAAGAATTATAAATATTCAGTTTAAAGTTAAAGGATACAAGACCATCTCTAAGTAGTTTTGTGTTATACTAAACACAAATATCAATTTTATAAAAAAAAAAAAACAATAATAATAATTATAGGGTTTGTGGGCTTAAGCCATCCACCCAGGACATGGCTGCAAGAGGATATACAACCCCAGGTTGACTGGACAGTGCTAATGGTACAAAAAGTACTACACCATCCAAGCCAAACTCCAAGGGTAAGGTGTGTCACTTTCTGATTTATTTATCAATCACATTTGAATCATAATGGGCTTCATTGAAGAAAACACAGGAAGGATCCACTTTTGACAGAAAAACAGAAAAAAGCCAAATAGGAATTCACCAAAAATTGCTCTTGTCAAACCTCTAAAAATGTGGGAGAAGTTTCTGAGAAATAAACTTTACGACCAGTCACGTTCTTCTTTCTCATTTTTTTTTTCCTTAATTATTTTTTGTTTATACTTCCTGTCATGTCTGTATCTCCCTCAAATACTCATTTCTTTTTCTTTTTCTTTTTTTTTTAAACCATATACTGTTTTTAAATCATGCTTTTTTCAAACATTCAGTCAAGAAAGTTATGTCTAGAATTTATTGAAAATTAAGACACAGGAAAACAAAAATATTTTCTTTGAAACCATTTAGATTTTTTAAATGTTATCTTGTTTAATTTTTTGGACAGCATGGTTGCTCAGTTGGTAAAGCTGTTGCCTCTCAGTGAGAAGGTCGTCAGTTCAAATCCGAGTCCAGGACCCTTCTGGGTGGAGATTTTGTTTTCCCTGTGCATGCATTTTATTTATTTATTTATTTTTATTTTTATTTTTTGGGTTCTCTGGTTTCCTCCCTCAGACCAAAAACATACTGGTACATGTTAGGGTATTTGATCCCTAGGTGTGAGTGAATGGTTGTTTGTCTCGTTTGTCTCTAGTCTCTATGTGTTTCTGTGTAGGACTTGAGACCTGTCCAGGGTGCCAGGTGCCCCCCTCCCCCCACCTCTGTCGCCATAATAGCTGGACATGGGCACCAGAGATGCCCACAACCCAAAAGGAAGAAATTAGAAGAAGAATAGATGCTTTCATCATCTGGCCCAGTATCACACAAGGTTCTACCATGAGCACATCTGTTTATTTATTTGTCAAAAAAGCTGCACACACTGATTTTGATCATATTTGAAGACTCTCTATTCATGCTCTATAGACCTCAGTTAAATCATAATCACTTTCATGACCACCAGCAGCTACATCCACCAATATGGTATGAAAAGCTGAAAACAGTGCGTGTTGTCACAGCTGATGATGGATTCAGGGGGCAATGCTGAATGTTGATCAAGGTGAGCCATGGAGGAGGCCGTGCTTGTCAGGGACCTGCCAGCATCCCCGAGCAATCTCTGTAGTGAGGAGATGGAAAGAGCAGTGCTCTGAAATCCATCATGTGCCACCTGCGAGCAGAGCACTGATAGAGAGGAGCTGCTGTCCCCAAAGTAACAACATGTGAATGATTTGAGGTTTTAAAGCTCATGGCTCTACTTCAGAAAAAAAAAAAAAAACATTTAAAACAGCATGGTTGTAAATGCAGAATATTTTACTTCTCAAATGCAAGGATGACACAAAATGATGTGACATGATTTTTGTAAATATATCCATGTTTGATTAATACAGCAACATATTTGGCATCAGCTGTTTTTTAAAACAAACCAAAAAAAACAAGAGTTTATGAATTGAACACTTGTTTTATAGACACCTTTTCCTCCCCACCACACACACACATTATGTATAATATTCCTTCTCAAATGACTTTGCATTTCAATGAACACCTCTTGTAACATTTTGTTTGAACTTTTCAGGATTAAATCAGGTAGGCACAAATTAGGATTGAGATTTGTAACTTAAAATGATTTCTGAAGGATTTTTGCTTGGGAAAGGCTTCGTGCCAGGGTATATGCTGTTCCGAGGTCTGTCTTTGCATTGTATGTCATTTTCTAAAAATAACATTCAACTTTTATTTAGGCATGCTAATCCCAATGAGCCTTGAGGACTCATTTAGCCACTATTAAATTGTTGACTTGTGGGTTAGGTCTGGTTTCCCCAAAGTTTTTCTAAAGCATTGTTGCTGGTGAGTGTCCACTTATGTTTTGGCAGTTGTCTTTATTAAACCACTCAAGTGTGCAAATCCAGTGTGACTTCAAACATCATGTTGATCAGTTGCAAATAACAGACATTTACAGCAACACAAACTGCAGAGTAGGATGTGAGTTATATATACTGCTCTTGCAGAATTGAAAGTGGTGCGTGAACTCTTTATTAGGCTGGGACAGGTTTGCTAGCATTAGGGTTGTCTGGTCTTTTACAATGTCTAGCTTGTATCAGTTTGTTGAGAAAAAATATTGCAGGAATATGTGCAACCAAATCACTTTCTCCTCCTTTAGCCATCATGGATTGAACAAACAGCTATTTCACCACAATATACTGTAGTAGCTAGCTCTGACTACTACACTCTCTGAGCATTCAATCCAAGGTTGTGGAACTGCTAACATCTTCATAGGCCTGCTAGATGTCCCCTTTGCTGGAAATCAAAATCTGATTGGTGAAAGTAACAGACTTGTTACAATTTCTTCAAGCTCTCAGAGTCTGCATCAGTGATTCAGAAAAACTAAAGCAAGTTTCTATCACCCTAGTAACACATGATGGATGAAAAATTGATGGATAAAGCTCTCAATGTAACGATTAATGGAATATCCAGGGAATTAAGACTGAAGAGAACAGATTCTAAGATTAAACTATTAAAGTTTAATAGTGTTTATTTACAAGTGCTGAACATCATCAAATGTGCACGGGGAGGGACTGGAGCAAGAAAGATTTGTGGTTAGCTGAGGAAGCAGGTAATCCAGTGATTTCAGTGAGCGAAAAGAAGATGTACAAGGAGAGTTCCAGGTTGGGATAGGCAAGTGGCTGGAAGGTGAGGAGACAGCCGAAGAAGTTACAAGGCCCTTGAGGTCATACGATGGAAATCCAGGAAGCAGGTAAGCAGCAAAAGCAAGGTGTTAGGCATATAATGCTCCAGCGGCGACTGGAGGTCTTCTGCAACCTTTTGTACTTCCATCAAGGAGATGGTCAACAGGTATGGCTTACTGGCTCCATATTATGACTGCAGGAAGCTAGCAGAGTTGTACTCCCATACTGAAATAAGTATATATTTCTAACAGCTGCACAACCAAATAAAAATCAGTTTAATAAAAAAAATAATGATAAAAATCTAGATATATTGATGATATATATGACGTCAATAATTCTGATCACTGCCCATTTTTGGCCAACAGAGAAGACGGCCCACCACTGCTGACTAGTTATACAAATACACTTGGTGCTAGGACATATGGATTGCTAACATTGTGCCTGTTCATTGCATTTGCATTACAATATGTTTAACATCATGTAGACATGGGACAAAACATTGTGGCAGAAATAAAGAACTTGGCTCTGTAGCAGCTGCCAACACCCAAACTCTATGACTTTTGAGTTGCATGAGCATAAACGCTTTCATGCATTGTTGTAGAAATTAGTCTTTTTTTTTTTTTTTTTAATTACCAAACCCCCGATAAATCTCCCCAAATAATGCACAAAAGGGAGAAAAATGTTTGCCCAACTTGGGGCCTGTGTTCAAGGTCAAGGCTGTCAATAGAGTTGCAGCATTTTTTGCAGAAGAGGAAGATATGCAGGCCAGAAATAGCACAGAGTCCAAACCAGTGTGGTGAAAGTCGTCTCCATTTCCCGTGGGCTGCAATGAGAGATAAAGATCTGAAAGGCAGTGCTTTGATAAAGATCATAGATTGATTGGGAAGCCTGCCCCAGGATTTAATTGAATTTTAACCAAGTCACAACATCTTAGATCTAAAAGATGACCCAAGTAACACCAATCTTTCATTCTCTGTTTTTATCGGGATGCCCATTGCTCTTCCTATATTTGAGATTATTCATTGAAATTCATGGTGTTCATAAAATGAGCCTGAATGTCAACCAAGGCTCCCCGCAGGCCACAGCTCTCAGATTGATCTGTCTCACTGTAAACTCACAAAGCTCAATGACAAATGTCTAATGTAATCACAAAGCTTGAGTTTTCTTGTTGTAATTTGTGTAGAAATGTGAAATTGTAACATACAAAACAACAATAAAAAAATTACCTAAGTTCAAATGATTGAACTAGCTAAAAAAAAAAAAGTAAATTGTGTCAATGATATTTTGACAAATATGTGAGGAATTTACACAAAAAAGTTCAAGAATTCTTACTTGTAGGCAACAGTATATCCAAAGTGCATTAAAAATATCAAAGAACAGTTTAAAAGGGCTGGTTTTAATATGTAATTGTATGGATGATACTTCTACTCTCTGTTTGGGTGTATACAATTATGGAGGACGGAATGTGACAAACTGAAATAAATAAATACATAACACATACATAACAATTAAATGTACACATACATAACAATTAAATGTATAATTACATTTTTAATAAATAATTAAATAATTAAATATACAAATGAAATGTACCTTTTAAATTATAGTTCATGATTTTTTTTATTTATTTAAATTTGTCACCTTCCAGTGAAATTATGTTAACTGTCAGCCTCACTTGTCAAATTCAGTGGGTGGGACTAACCCTAACCCTGATGCCTGATTGGCTGCTCCTCACAGCAAGCAAAGACAAATCGACCACAGATAATCAATTATTTCATAGGCCAGAAAATACATTTTAAAATTTTAGGAAGCTGGAATTGTGTTTATGTGTATGTGGATGAAACCTTTTTTCATACCACAAATGTAAAGAAGACACGCTTTTATGAGAAACATTAAATTTAAACTAAGAAGCTCTGTGAGGCTCCACAGAGTCAGACCTATGGCCCGATGCAGCAGTGTGGATTGCAAACCCCGGCCTGTGTGCAAGGTAAGAACTATTATATTAATTTGGGGTAATGCTTGTGAAACACTATGGCTTATCTAACAATTTAGGATTTCACATGTTCAGCATTAGACCCGCCCTAGTCCCACCCACTGAGTTTGACGTGTGAGACTGACAGTTAACATCATTTCATGATGACACACAAGGGTGGAATGTGAAAAAATTAATAATTTAATAAATCATTAAATAAACAATTATTTTGTGAAATAATTTACTTGTGTATTTAATAATTTAATTGTATATTTATTTATGTATTTAATAATATAACTCTCCCACCTCCGGGAGAGCTTTGGACATGTTCCGGGGGAGACGGGGGACATTGAGTCCGAGTGGGCCATGTTCCGCGCCTCTATTGTCGAGGCGGCTTATC
>JARVGV010001459.1:25327894-25345396 GCA_031762435.1 Hypsolebias longignatus | reverse complement strand
TATATATTAAATACTCAAATGTCAGGTTTTTCCATGCAATAATTTTCTTAGCCAGATGCCCCAAAACCAGAAAAAAAAAATATCTGCATGAAAGATGTGCAAGATTTGGTTTTGCAATTGTCATGGCATTTTGGGGTTTGTGTTGCTTGATGGCTATCTTGACCAAATGGGTCAGAAAAGATGATGGGGCTGCAAAGATGAGCTGACCCATCTAATAAATATGTAGCTGAGATGTCATCCTGCCTGTTCTGGACATTTTATTTTGTTTTATGATTATTGTTTTTTTTAACAAACTTGAGTAATTTCTTATTTATATTTTGGTGGTGGTGTGTTTGATTTTCAACTTGTTCTGATAAACTTCTTATTTAAATTGTGCTCTAGTGTTTTTATATTAGCAAACCATGGTTAACTTTTTATTGTCAACTTTGTCTAGAATGTCATCACATGATAATCAAAAAAAATGGCAGAAGGTTAAGTCGCTATTGCAGACAGCAGAGTATTCGCTATGGAATATAACTGAAGGGCAAATTTTAATTAGTTTAATCACTGATTTATTTATTTATTTATTTATTTGTGCTTTTATAAACTAATTATTTCAACATCAGTCATCTTCTTTTCATGTTTTTTTATTTGCAGTCTATGCTTTTTCAAAAAGTTTTGCAGTGTTTGTTTTGCAGATTCTGTGTTTTTTCTCACTTTCTGTTTTCCTCAGCAACCAGATGACATTTTTTATTTTATTTTGTTTTGTGTTGTTTACCTCTAGCCAGGTATAACTTGGAGATAAAAAAGGGGGACAACAACAGTCCTTTTTGTATGCTATTAATGCTCAAGTGCAACAAGTTCTGGAAAAGAGAACTAGGGAGCAGTTTACCAGACATGTGCCAGTAAACAGTTATGTCTGAGCAATTTGGTGTTGCCACGTATCTTGTATGTGTTATAAAGCACTTTTTTTTTTTTGTTGTCTCAGGCACAAAAATGAATGTGATGTCCCTTTGGAAATTTTGCAACATTTGCTATTTGGTCATACCATTTTCACTAGTTCCCCCAGCAGTATTGTGCCCTGTTCCCAACTCTGTTGGACTATTTGACATGTTATTGTGTATTGTGGGTCTATAATCTAAATCTAAATAAGGTAACCAAGGAAGTCAAGTTTGGCACAGCTGAAATGTTGTTAGGATGCAATGTGTGTGCCCCCCTAAATGTGTTGAAAGATGTGATTTTCTCCCCACAGGTAGATCCATTGCATCACACCGTTCCTACCTACTGAGTTAAAGTGGGGAAAAAAGCACTTTAACAGAAAGTTTGCTCATTCTCGGCTGCATCCCTGTGGTAAGATGTCAGCCCTGTTATCAGTTCTTGTTGTTGTCTTAGTTTCCATTTTCAACCTTAATAAAAAACAAAACAGAGTTACTGGTATTCTTTTTGGAATGTACATGCCTGAAAGTTAATGAACTTGTCAATTGTTAAGTAACATGTAAATGCTGAACGAACAAGAGATACACTCCAGAGACTACTCAACCTTGTTTCAAAGTCTGATTTTGTAGCACATGTGACAATTTAACATCATCTGTCAACTGAGAAATAGTGGGGTACTATAAACTGAATTTGTGTCTAATCTAAATTAAACTAATTTTACAACTTTGTTTTTGTCCTTTCTTACAGTTAGTGCATGTAGTTTGAGGCTTGGGAAGGTGAATGGCACTACAGCCAAAAATGTTTCCGCTACTGGGTTCATTAACACACCTAACAAAGCTAACAAATGTTTCTTCAATCTGTGCAACTCTGCATTTTATTTTGTCACAGTGCACACAGGTTTTATGGTAGATGCACTTATTTGGGCACTGCTGGTACTTTATTTTTCCTGGCCTCCTGAAGTAATTGGCACAGGTGCCTCCATTCTGCTCATCAGGAGAAGAGCATAAAAGCTAGAAAAACCAGTCCTGTTGAGCTATTTGGGCAGTGAGCAGGGTGCATGAAGGTTGTTTGAGAATTGAGACACTTCATGTACTCTTTGTTAATGAAAAGATTGGCATCTTTGAGTGTGGGTTGCTCCTACACTGAAAATATTATGTTCCTGCTTCACTGTTCATTGATCTCTGCTTTTGATTTATTTTTTTTTAAGTCTATATTTTAAAGGTTTATTTGGTTTATAACGTTATTTATTTAGCCCATCATCTTCTTCCCTTAACAAATGTCACTGTTCTTTAGACAAGTTCAATGCAGTGTACTATGTAAAATAAACAAAATAGATTTATCCTTTTACAGAAAAAAATGCATAAACGTTTGCATCAAGTTAATTAAAAAACTGCTAAATGCAATTACTAAACTGTATATATTTGTGTGTGAGAGAGGGAGAGAAATCTGGGGTTGAGAGAAGTATTTTAGACTGGAACAGGACATGTATGAGGACAGAAGGGCAGTGGTGAGATGTACTGTAGGAATGACAGAGCTTCAAGGTGGAGATGAGATCAGCTCTGATCACCTTCTTGTTTGCTCTGATGATGGACCGACTAACAGATGAGGTCAGGCAGGAATCCCTGTGGATTATTATGTTTGCTGATGACATTGTGATCTGTTGTGAAAGAGAGGAACAGGTGGAAGAGAACTTGGAGAGGTGGAGGTATGCACTTGAAAGAAGAGGATTGAAAGTCAGCCATATTACGACAGAGTACTTGTGTGTGAACGTGAGGGAGATGGGTGGAACGGTGAGACTACGAGGAGCAGAGGTCACAAAGGTACAGCACTTGAAATTCTTAGGGTCCACTGTCCAGGAAACTAGAGAGTGTAGTAAAGAGGTGAAAAGGAGCGTCCAGGCAGGATGGAGAGGATGGAGAAAAGTTTCAGGGGTGATTTGCGACAAAATGTTGGCAGCAAAGGTCAAAGGAAAAGTTTACAAGACAATGGTGAGACCAATTATGATGTTTGACTTTGAGAAAGAACTGGAAGTGGCTGAAATGAAGATGTTATGGTCCTTATGAGTGACAAGGATGGACAAGATTAGAAATGTGATCATCAGAGGTACAGCACAGGTTGAACAACTGGGAGATAAAGTTAGAGGGGCCAGACTGCTAGAGGAGAGACAGCGGGTAAATTGATAGAAGAATGTTAGAAGTGCAGCTGTCAAGAAAAAGACAAAGAGGAGATGTATGGATACAGTTAGAGAGGACATGGAGGTAGTTGGAGTTAGGACCGAGGATGCAGAGGACAGAGGGAGATGGAGGAGGATGACTCGCTGTGGTGACCCCTGAAGAGGGAACGCTGTAAGAAAAAGACGATCAGAGACATGGTTTCACTTATTGTTGTTGTTTGTTTGCTTAGTTGGAAGCGTTATGACACATCTGTTACTAACATTATGCCACTTCTAATGGAGGTGTATCATATTACAGAAATTCGAAATTGTCGTTCAGATAATAAAATTCACATTTTAACTGTAAAAGAACAAGGCTCTTATTTATAAGTATTTCAAATTACTTTCTGGCATGTGAGATCTCCCGACTTTGCAACAAATATTGTAGGCTGGAGGATCTGGATCAATTTTCTAACCGAGGAACTCGTTTACCTATGTGGCTACGATGCGACGATGCACTGGTCAGTTGTCCCAGGAGCGACACCATACAAACTGTAAGCAGCAGCACCCTTCTGCACATGCTCAGTAGGTCCCTCTGCTGCATTCTGAAAGAAAGAGGACAAAAGAAAAAGCAAGTTGGCCAGATCAGTGATAAGAACAACAACAAAATGCAAGTGAGCAGGCGGGGCCACTCAAGCATTAAGCCAACGAGCTCCCTCAGCTTTGAGTTGGCAACGAAAAATGGTCAATTAGTCTAAATTCCTAAAATCACAAATCTTGACTTGTGTGAGGTTTAATGGTGTATTTGGTGTGTAGAGGATTAGCATCTTGAGAAACAGACACATTTTACATGTTTCTAGCTACTCTTAAAATTTGAATAATTGAGCCCAATAACATTTTTCTGTCAATGAGTTTGTATGTTTGACTTTTGAAGAGGAACCTGTCTGGATGTGTAAGAATCCCAAATTAATAAAAGACAGTTTTTTCTTAAATACCATACCATTTTATTTATAGAGTACTTAAAACAGCGACAAGGCCAACTAAAGTATTGTCTTTTATTTAATTCTTCAAAATAACTACAGTACAATACATTTAGATTCAGTGTGCGAGCTCTGCTTCAACTTTAGGACATCCACATGCAAACTAGAAGAAATGTTTTTAAAATGTTTCTGTGCCTCAAATATGAAATAAAAAGCAAAGCAAATTCCTAGTAAAAAAAAAAAATGCTTCAATGTTTCTTAAAATAATCTTAATGACATGTATCTATTTATTTTATTACGTTTTTAAGAGTTTCTTTTTAAACATTCAGTCAAGAGAACTTTAATGAATCTGAAACCATTTAATGATGGGTTGTAAAACCAGAAAAAAAAAAAAAAAGATGGAAACAACAGGAAACAGAAAATACAAACAGGTTACTACCCATGTTTGAAACGTTTTATTAAATATTTACCAAATAGTGAATTTATATTTAATACTTTGATTTATGCCTGCCTGCTCTTTTCAACATCTAGGTCCTCATCCTGCTTACCATCCTCAAATAGATTCATAATGGTGTGTCCTGTATATGATGCAACGGAACTCAACAATATTTTTGCAGACACGCTCAGAGCTGATTCCATAAACACACTGCAATTTTTAGCATCAATTTAGATCTGGAGACTGCGAGCAAATGGAGTATGTTGCACTTTCCTCTCCCACTTGCTGCTATCAAACTCCAGGTGAGTAATGCTGTTTGTGTGGTTCGTCTTAATGTGTTCAGCTCAGTAATCTCCAAGTACTTTCAGACAAATGTTGTCCAGCAGTACTCTCCATCTCCATCTGATGGGCCCGTGGAGAGTCGAACATTCAGCAACTTGTCTTACTGCCAACAGAGCTTGCCTCCTCTCCTGAGAAAGCGGCCACAAATCACAAGTTTGCTTTGAACTTGGTTCCAGTACAGCCACTAAAATAAGTAAAAACGTTCCGTTTCATGAGATCAGCTCGTGCTTATTTGGCAGAGAGAGGCTCGTGTGAGGGAAATGTTTAGCTGTGACTTTCTTTGTAATGACTGCCAGAGTTGCTGAGATCCTAACAGGATGCTCTAATTCTGTACAAGCTCAGACAGCTGACGCAATGGAGATGCTATGATCACACAGACTGAAGGGGGGGGGGGGGTGTTATTGTATCACAACTCCAGTCTTCAAGAGGCTGTTTGCCAAGAGTTTAGGTTTACACATGATTTTAGATTTAGTTGCTGTAAACAAAACAAAAAAATCAAGCATGGATTAAAACGAGAAATTGTATGTAGGCACGAGGTCAGGGTTAGGTTAGGTTGGGGACAGCACGGTGGCGCAGTTGGTAGAGCTGCTGCCTCTCAGCGAACATGTCACCTCGGTTCAAATCCTGGCCGGGGGCCTTTCTGAGTGGAGTTTGCATGTTCTCTCTGTGCATGCGTGGGTTTTCTCTGGGTACTCTGGTTTCCTCCCATGCTAAAAACATGCATGTTAGGCTGATTGGTAACTCTAAATTGTTCCTAGGTGTGAGTGAGAGAGTGAATGGTTATTTGTCTCTTTGCAGCCTTGTGATGGACTTGCGACCTGTCCAGGCTGTGTCCAGGCTGGTTTTTGTTTTTTAATGTTGATACAAAAAAAAAAATTGCTTCTGTTGTAAATAAATTGTTTTCTCAGGCAGTGTGTGACCATATTTAAATTTTTCGTGTTTGTTTTATTTTAAATTTAAATCTACTCTTGTGTCCAACTCTGTGGTTCAAGTCTGGTGTCCAATGGTGTTCAGGTGGCTCATTGGAGCTGGTTAACAGGGAAATTATTACATCTGACTGCTATGACACTGAGACCAGGTGGCTCATCAACACATGCCCCAAACAGGTGAAAGCTATTTTGTGGAAGAGTTTAGGTAGATTTTTACACACATGATCAGTGTGACTGCAAATACCTCATGTATGATCCACTCCTGGTCAGCCTTTGGAGTCTACTCATTAATTATATTTGTGGCTTGGCTAATTATGACATAGTTACATTCTATCAAACAACATTAATGCATATAATAACTTTTTTTTCTTAACAAAAGTGCAGTACTGAGAAAAAATAAAGGGTGCCTTTTCTTTTCATTTAGGTCTGATAATTTAAATACAACAAGTTGATGGTCACAAACAATGAATGGTTGTAATTTTCAAGATAAGTAATTTGTGTTTTTTTGTTTTATTTTATTGGTGGGACTGGATTTGAACATTGAATGCAACAGTGCAAAACATTAAAATGCGTAGGAATTACAATGTGCATAAAAAAGAGAAGTAGGCTTTATTTTATTGTTTTACTTGATGGATCCTGGCAAGCAAAATAAACCGCTTTATCCACCAACAGGCACTATGACAGGGTCAGGGAATACCCAGTGGTGGCCTTGACCACCACAAAGTAATATTTGGCCGCCCCCACCATTCACCCATTTGAGGAAACTACTTTTTAAGCAACCTAAAAACAAGAAACCAGACTTTCCTCATTAATTTGGGGTGGCCAGTTTACACATACAGGTATTTATAGCAGTGACCCTCTTGGATTTTGACGTGGCATCCCAATTTTCAATAATGTTCTTTCTTATACCTTGATGCAGCTACACAAAAAAATAGAAGTGTATACTCACTTAGTTTTAAAATTGTTCATTTCACAACATGGAGATGGACATTTTACATTTGCCCTCTTTCCTCTGCAATGGGAGACAAAAATGACTGAGGCAATGTTAAGAGAATTTCACAATCATAATACTTGATCTCTTTTTTTTTTTTTTTTCAATAGACCGATTAAAAAAACATGATTGAACAATAAATAGGCTATAAGTAAGCATTTAAAGCATGGAATTACTCATGTGATGAACAACAAGCAAAATGGAAAAAAAAGCTATTATTTATTTAGAATTTAATCCAGACTTTTAACATGTAAAATTAAGTAATGTTCACTTTGTAAATCACTAAAACTTGTGAACTAAAAGTTCATTCTCGCATTTGGATCACATTCACATAGTAGAGTGGAGCTGAAGGCAGACTGAAAGCCACAGGTGCTAAATGAAGGCTGAACAGCTTCGAACAGATTTAGATGAGTGTTCTTAAAAATGAAAAAAATTCAAATTAAAAAAAGTATTTAAAAAAATAAAACATCTGGGTGCTGACTAAATATAGTTTTCAGACAAGAAAGCTTAGTAAAAACTCATCTCATAAGTGTTGTTAAGGTTTTCTAATCATTTCTTGAACCTTAATCCGCTTTATCACCATCTCATCATAAATTGGTATCTCACATGTGAATGGTGAATTTTGTGTTGCATAGCAACCACAGTGAAATAGCTCTCTGCCGCCTTTGATCCTTTTTATTACTCTTGTTGCTGATTCGCAAATCTGCACCCTGTGAAATAAAATGTGTTTGCTCTGATTACAGACTAATGGTTAGGCACAATGGACGCACAAATGTGCACACAAAAATTCATACAACAAACTTTCTTTCAACTCTGCAGCATTGAGTCAATGGGACCAGTAAGACGAAGAAGCGTGTTTGCAGCTGATACATGGCACAGGATGGACAGGCTTGAGGTGGCAGCTGCAGCTGGAGGGCTAAACAAAACCAGTGTTGTTAAAGTCGGGCTTTTTTATTTCCCTCTTATTTAAACGTGACACTCAGTTGGTTGTGTACCAGTAGACGTGCCTGAAGCCAAACTTCTTTCAATTACATAAACAGCCATTACAGTGACTGACACAGAAAGCATGGACAGAATTATAGGCTCTGCTGGAACTGTGTAAATCTCTGCAGCTCAATAAATCTCAAGTTCAGCAGCTGCCATACTGTAAGAGCTGGACGTAAGATATTTTATGTTATTACACAATTTAAACACAACACATTTATATGTTCTGTCCAAATTAATGACCTAGAATTTGGCTACCATTCAAAGTACAGTAGTTATAAACAATTCAGCTTTACACTGTAAAAAAAACTGTGCTGTACTTTGATGTATTTCTGCTTAACATGAGCATCACCGTTTTAACTTGTATAATTTTCTGCATCAACATGAGATCATTGCTGTGCTTAAAGTTTAGACCACCACCAAGTATGTACAAGGTACATAATAATAATGATGACTAAGATAAGTACCGGTACAACTTTATTTATAGTGCTATTTATAAGACTGAGCTGAATACAGCACATCAGCCTGAGGAAGTCTTTCGGACTAAACTTTTTTTTTTTTTTTTTTAAATGTCCAGAGGACCAGACTTAGCTTTTCTTAGATTAGTACAACTTGAAAATGTGTATTCTTGGACATGAACTTGTTGCATACCATGAAATACTTTGTTTTCACCTTGGTAGCCATCACCATATTTTTGATTTGTATCTGCTGGAGAACCCTTCGGAATTGAAGATAGGCAGATTTTGGACCAGCTTCTCAATTATTAATTATCATCTACATAATTTTTAGACCTGGACATTTGTGCATGTGTCATAATACTTCTGGGAGTCTTTTTGGTTTGCAAATTATTAGTTTCCCATGGCTCAAAAGTGTGCTCTAAAACTACTTAAACTCATTCATCTTCTTTTTTTTTTTTGTTTGTTGTTTTGTTTTTAACTCAGAGATGTACAGTATGTAACACAAGTTAGAAACCAATACTTATTCCATGATGAAGTCAAAGGAAACCCCTTTACTTAAAGGAAGAAAAAAAAAAACATAAAATATACACATTTTCTGACTTTATCTTATAGTGTTTATTGTTCTGTAGCTAATGGGTGTAAGCTTCTTCGTGTAATTGAGGAATAAAATTAATGCTTAATGATCTTTATGATCACAACGCATTATTTTTTCCATCTTCTCGTGTAGATGACTGAAGTGTATTCCTGTTGCTTTGTAAAAGCATTTCTTCTGATGCTTAGGATTAGTTGAAATACAGAAAAACAGAGATGCTGACAATCGAGGCAGTTTGAATGGCTGTTGACAAAAGGACTTTAATGACAGGATGAGTGGGGTAAGCAGGCTATTTTAAATCCCTCGATCAATGCTTTGAAGGAATGGCCATTTCCATAAAGTGATAGAATTTGCTCCAAGCATGTTTTGTTCCCACAAATCCAAAACAATCTGGTAGATAACTAGAAAAGGAGGTGGGGGAAAGACATGTGCATCACAGAAGTGACTGCTATGAGGAAAGAAGAAACAAGCCAGAGAAAAAGATGACAACTGACAGATGAGCATCACACAGTGTGTCAGTGACAGCTTTAGCTCTGCAGGACTGATTACCTGACAGAATTATAAGTTCTCAGGGAATAGAGCAAGCATATAATCAAATTACATGATTAGCACTGCAGCATATGGCTCACTTGGCAGGCCTCTGTAGAAGGATGTTAGCTATGTTTGCAGTCGCAAATGAGGTTTTTTTTTTTGTTTGTTTGTTTATTTGTTTTTTTTTTTTGCTTTTGTATTTTTTTAAACAAACTTTTGTTTTATTTAAGAAACAATATATTTTTTAAAAAATCAGCCTGAGTTTCTGATTAATAAAATCTTCATATACAGTTGTTTATACAGAAGATCATGAACGTAGGGATGTGTGCCAAGCTGGGAACAAGTTGATTGAGAAAATAATGTGCACACCCAAGAATACAGTTTTGTGAGCTGTTATAAAAATAGGTCCTGATTAAAAACATAAAAATAAAAAAATAATAAAAAATAACCTCTGAAGACTGAATTGCATGGCCCATTAGCACTTGATTGCAAACACTTGGACTGCAGCTCAAAATTAACAGATTTCTTTTGGTAGTTTTGAGGTATTTTTGATTCACAAACTCTTTTCTGAACAGTTGCAGCTTGATGAGATGCAATCTCAATTTCTCAGTGGAAATATGGTCCAAATCTACACCAACAAAATGCTCCCTTACATGAGAATTTCACATCCATTTGTTTACCATTACAGATTTGAGATTTATATATTCTGCTTGTTTTTTTTTTATATAAATAAATAAATTCAAATATATTGTCAATATTCTACAAAGTTGTTTTTATTGTTATGAAAAAATGGAATTCAAGCTTAATCCGCTCACAACTTAACCTGTTACAGCTGTAGTGTTTAAATACTTTATTTAAGAATAAAAAGTTTGCATTCACAACTTTTTCAGTCAGTAATCTGGGTAAATGTTTGTTAAAAAGATAGGTGACCAAAGAAGCAGAGCATTTTTAATTCAGGTGGCTAAAATTGTTATTTTTGTCATTTCATGTTCAATAATTTACCAAGATCTGACATCAAGGATGCTGATGCTGGCAGAAAAATAAAGGAGTTATAAAAAACATCAGTGCTTTTGAAGGAAATGGGTAAAGTACTGTGGCCACATTTCAGTATTGGCCCCCTGCCGGGGATATCATGGTGTAATTTTGGAAGTGCTAGACCACATTAAGCCAAGTGCTTAGTTCCAGAAGTCAACATTCAGTTCAGACTTGTTGAAAATATCCCCCCTGGTGCAGAGGCAGAGGTCCTCCTGGTGTTAATGCAATCCTCTGACACACATGGCTTGTCCCGCTATCTGACCCTGTCCCTCTCTATCACTCTATCTCCGCTGCTGCTGAAGCTCGGCTGGGTCGCTGCTTCAGACTCATCATGCGTCCACACAGCATGTTCTGTGCCACCGGACACACGTTTCAACGCAGCAGGGATCAGATAGCTGTCCTACTGCATCAGCATGCTGCACAGATATAGAAGAAGACAAAGAAGTCTGAAATTTAAGTGCAAATATGAACCCAACGCTTTGATTTTTCCATTCTGAAACTTTTTGCACAGACTGACTTATTTCGACCATCCACTTCCTTGATCTGCCAGTGGTACATGCCATGTAGAGGTTGATCCTTCCGTGATGGTTTATCCTGTTCCTCCACTTCCACAGTAGGTTTTTGCTGCCTGAGCAGTTCACCCTTGGGGCCTTTCTTTCTGATGTACTCAGGATATTTGTTGTTTCATGTATAGCAGCTCTGCTCACTAGTACTTGACTTCACCTAGTGCACTGTCTCAGTGTGCTTGACCTGGGGTGGATCATGAGGAGTCTGTCTCCATCTTTGACGTGGATTTAGGGTATCTGATAACTAGCAGGGTATAGAGAAGTGGTGTCCAGTCCTGATCCTTGAGGGGCACTATCCTCCATATTTCACTTTTTCCCTTGCTCAAACACACAAGATTCAACAGTTACATTATCTCTTCATATTCTGCAGAAACCTGCTTAACACCCTTTGATTAAAATCATATGCGCTGAACATTAAAACATGCGGGATAGCGGTTTCTCAAGGAACATGATTGGACACCCCTGGCACAAAGAACAATGGCTGGAGTTCAGTTTAACTATCTAGTTGGATCTTCAGGCCCTGCCATATGATTGTCTTTGCTTCCAACAATGTTTTCTTCTCTGATCCATGTAGGTATTGATCAAATTGTCCACTTCTCATTAGGGGTTGAATGACTACATGTTTTTAAAGTCAACATCATCATGGTAATATTCGACGCCGACTATTTCATGATGTCATAGGAACTGAAGACACTAAAAAAAAAACAATTTGTTATTTACAAAAAAGAACAACAAAACATCGGGAGTGTATATCTGTGCTCTTACCATTTATATATTTATATATATGTACTGCAAATAAGTAACAGGAAAACCAAAACTATTAAGCTGCAAAAGTTAGTTTTATTTTATTTAATCCACTTAATAAAATATACCATTGCGGTGGTTGTGGATTCTCCACCGGGGGTGATGCACGGTGGATTCTCTGGTGGTGCGCACCCATTTTTATTTTATTTAGTGGATTAAATAAAATTTTAAAAATATAAAATCCACCGGAATTGGTGCTTGGTGCACACCGGCGGTGTGTACAGCAACTAATACACACATGGTGGGGTGTGCAGTGGTGGATTCGCTGGTGGAGCGCACACCTGTTTTTATTTTATTTAGTGAATTAAATAAAATGAAACTAAAAGCAACGGGCGGCAGTGGATTCCATCCTGAATGAAAGAAAAGGAAACCAAAAACAACATCATCTTTAGTGAAATACTTCCACTCTGTTGATGAATTTCTACCTGTTCGGGAAGACTTTGCCTGCTTCTCGTCTTCCATCTGCTGGGATGAATCCATTTTGTAGCCAACAGCCCGGCTGATCATGTGACACGTGGCACACCCACTGACTGCGACTAGTCAACATGAAATTGTAAAACTCACAAGATGTTCTAGAATCGACAAGCCGACTAGTTGATCAGTCTATTCAACCCCTACTCCTCATCAAAGTGTGCTGGTTCCCCAACATTTGGCATGAACCTTTATCTGGACTATGTCCAAACCATCATTTGTGCTCTTCTTGCTTATTGGTCAAAGTTGTTCTGACCTACTTAATTCGAACCACAGTTCCACTGTGCCAAAACTAAATGATTTTAAACTAAACCAAAATTTGATCTACTGAAGAACTGTTTAGTAACATAATTCCAAAACTCAGCATATTGTCATTCTTTGAAAGGGTTTAATATTTTCAGACACGTTTAGTGTTTGCGTTGCACAGACTTAAAGCACCAAGACAGGTTTGCTGAATCCTCCAGGTTATTTTTTTTCTCACTTGTCCTGCGTGATATAAAATTCTTCACAAAATGCTGTTGTGTTGGGTATATTATTGACCTAAATGAATATTCAAAACCATGAAAAATATTTTGACACAAATGGGAATGCGAATGTGAGAGCCGGCTATAAGCTGTAATAAGATCAAAGTCATGCTAAATGGATCTGCAAGCTTTATTTCCACATTTTATCCAACAATGTGCCTGCTGAAGCAGAAAATTATTCTGCTGCTTTAAAGCAATGTAAGTCACTCCAGAATAAACAGTATTCACTCGGGTCCTCATACTCGTACAATTAAGCTCCAACAACCGACTGAGAAGATAAGAACCATCGAGAGATGAAGCCAAAGTAAAATGAGTAATGATGGCAATAAAGCAGCAGACCAACAATCTCTGCTTGTAGAGTAAACACTGCTCTTTACCAATTTTAAGTAGCAAGTGAGAACCATTTTCTAATGCATTTTGAATGCAAATCAAACCAGATTTTACTACAGCAAACAGCCCAACACAGCCCTGAAAGCTCCCTGCAGCCCTCTTTAACCTCTCTGCCATGGCTGCCTTTGCCTGTGTGTGTCTAATGCACAGTCTTGCAGTATAATTTTTAAATTCCATTTCAGATTTCATAGTTGTATTTCAGCAGCATCTGTTGGCTGGTTTCATTTGAAATTACCTCCCCGAACAACCTTTACTGATAAGAACTCCAGTAGCTTTTAGTGAAGTAATAACTCCTCATGTTTGCAGATTTACAGTACTGTAGGAAAGCTATCAAGCATCCTTTGCAATTTTCTGGTTAGGATTCTCTGAGGGGCCTGCTACACTGTGACAGGCCTTTTTTCCCCCCTCCATAAAACTGCAAAGCATGTTGGGAACTAATTTGCAGCCGTATTGAATATGATGAAGAAAGCTGGTTTTGTTGTGAACAAGATTTAGCTAAATTGTACTTATTGTTAAAAAAAATAAATAAAAGATGATGCTGAAGAGCTTTCCAGGAAAGCACAAGGGCATTAACAATCATAATACCACTTGGGTTCTTAACTCCCATGCGGCTGCTGGACGCTGTTCCGCATCATAATAAAAGTAAGGTCAAAAGGATAACTTCAAGCTACTGTTGTGCACCTCATTAGCCAGCCTTTAGGACAGCGTGTGCTCCAGGGACTCCAGAGGGCAGCTTCTTGGGACTTGGGCCAGTATTCACAAGGGCTCCAAGACTGCACTGTGTTCTCTGCCCAAAAGTCAACCACTACCTTTGAAAAACTGCAAGTTCTGGCCAAATGCATTATTTACACGAAAGCAATGCTGCAGCCGAAGTAGCTTTGCATGCATTCATAAATAATGAAAATGCAGCGCAACTCGAGGGAAAGAGGGAAGAGCAAGCATTAAAAGAAATCAAGTCCACAGCATGAAAAACAAGGCGGTTTAAACAGTGTGAACGCAGGTGCATCATAAAAAAATACTCAATTAAACTACTAACGGGTAAATAACAAGAGCAAGCAGGCAACAAAAGTAAAACAACATTAGCATTTATTGGGTACTAGGCCACTGAGCTAAACTGATGCAACCATGGAAACATGAAGAATGCAAAGAAAAGGCTTAGAGGAAAATTTATTGTACAAAAAGAAGCTTTTCTGTCACTTATGGCAAACAAAGTGTGGTTCAACACTTACTATATTTCCACAAGGTTTCCACTTAATTCTTTATCTCAGCAAATGATGAGGCTTCAGCTCTGACATTTTGTGACTGGTGCCATGAATGCATTTTTAAAAGTACTTTTTGATTGGGATTCCAGATCAACCCCAACCCCACACAGATCCAACAAGGATTTGCAGAATGTTTGGATTCATCTTTCATGAGAGAGTAGTTAATAAAAGTTGTTCCAGCCAATCGCCCCTGGAGAGCAGTGGCTGTAATTGGATGTCTAAGTGAGTACTCTGACATGTTTGGACAAGCTAATTCTCAGAGCAATTTGGAACTTTAGTTTTACTTCATGCAAATCTTAGTCGCTGTCTTCTCCTCACAGTCACACACACACACACACACACGGCTTTGAACGTGTTTAATTCTGTGTTTTTGGTGAGGGTTGGCCTCTTTCATTTTGCACAAATTAAACGAGCAGATGAACAGCACACTTATTTCAAATTAATCCTACCAGGCATGTTCGTAGGACAAAATATAATGAAAAGATAATTGCAAAACTAGAGGAACATTTTATGTTGTCCTTTTTTTTTTATTATTATTATTCTGTGCAAACGTCTAATTTTGCAGTATTAGTGTTGTTTTTCTTTTCAATCCTTCTAGATCAAGTTCAGGAGGCAGACACTTCCTTTCCTTCTTTTTAAATGATTTTTTTTAATGCTCAGTAATCCAGGTAGCTAATTCTAACAAGGCTGAGTCAGGTCCTCTGGACGGATTCTTCTTTGTTCAAATATTTCGTCTTTCATCCCAAAATCTTCTTCAGTCTTCAACTGTTTCAGCAAAGAAGAATCTGTCCAGCCTTGTTCGATTCCTTCAAGATGACGATTAGAGGCTAGATCGGTTCTTGTGACCTTAAACCACTCTTTTATTTTTTGCTTTAAAGTTATGCTGCAGTGAGACATCATGTAATGTACTGAGCACCTCCCCTGCTTTCCTGTCTTTGTTGCTGCTGAAAAATGCAGGCACTAGTGTAATTGTGTGTCTGTTAGCAAAATATATCAAACCAGAAGGTAGATTTTGATGAACTTCTCAAAAATCAATCATTGTACCGTACTTGCTGCCATACATGTTGCATCAATCCAAAAATGTCTAAAGTGGAAAAAAAAAAAAAACATAAATATGTTGCTTCGCCATATAAGTCGCATATATTACGTGACACCACTGACCACCCGGAAACGTCGGCTGGTGTTGTACTAAAAATTGATTGGCTGCCAAATGGAGGCCACAGGAGCATGCAAAAAAGGACTAATGAGAATTTAACTAGATTAATACTTAAAAATAATTATTTGTTTGCTCAAAATTATATTAAAGGTGTGTCTCAATCTAACTTTTCCTTAATAAATGCACTTTAATGGTCAAATCAGCTGCGTTTCAAAAACTGATTCCTAGAAGTGGGAGTGCACAGAGAGAGGACTCATTGTGCATTTATTTGAAATTTCACAAGATTAACACCTAAAAACAATTATTTGTTTGCTCGACATTATAGTAAAGGTGTGTCTCGGTTTAACTTTTTCCTTAATAACTGCACGTTAGTAGTCAAATCAGCTGCATTTTGCCTGGACAGTGTGGCAAAATGCAGCTAATTTGATGTTTGCTCCAGGAGTTCTGGAGCAAAACGAAGGTTGCTTTGTATGGCAAGCCAAATGTCTCATTAATAGACACTTTCACCTATTAACAAGATACAGGTAGTCCCCGACCTACAAACGGGTTTCGGACCTAAGGACCGTTCGTAGGTCGATTCTGCCGTAGGTCGGAGCCAAACGCACATGGCGCCGTATGTCCGCATTTACGGCTGCAAATCGAAACCGAAACTAACACGGCGATCGGACACGTCTTTTTAAACACTTTTTTTCAATGTAAAACAACTTGGAACGGCCGTTTTAACGTTTTTTAATGTTTCCAAGCAGTTAATTAACAAAATACCCTCAAAAAAATGAAAAAAATATAAAATGCTGCATAAAAAAGGCAACGAACGGCACGATGACGTTATTGGGGGTGGAGCCGTAAGTACGGAGCGCCGTAGGCCGGGGAGCGCCGTAGGCCGGGGACCGCCTGTGCCCGACTTATGGCGCCATCGATTTACGGCATTTCGGACTTACGGCGCCGCCCCCAGTGACGTCACCACACCTCACGTTGACTTTTTTAATGCAGCATTTTATGTTTTTGTTTTTTTTGTTTTTTTAGGGTATTTTGTTACCTAACTGCTTGAAATACAGCTAAACTGTGTTCTAAGTACGCTGTTGTTGTGTTATATTGAAAAAAAAATGTTTAAAACTACGTTCACGGCCACCACGTGGGTAGCGTTCCGACTTACGGTAAAAATCCGGAGTTACGGCCGCCACGTGGGTTGAGCTCCGACTTACGGCAAATCGAGTTACGAATGGGTCGTAGGAACGGATCTCGTTCGTAACTGTATGCAGGCAGTCCTCGAGTTACTGCGCACCCGACTCCCGGTTTTCCGGACTTACGTTTGCATCATATGTAATTAATAATTAATAAAAATATGAAAAAATATATATATTTTTTATTTTATTTTACATACTTTTTTTCATGTGTACAGCTCATTGTTGCAGCTGTGGTTGTTTTAAATGGCTTTATAAATAACGTATTACAGTATTATTATTTTTTTATTATTTTTAACCCTATTTAGTGAGTTTCCGGCAGCTTCCGCCAGTTTCTGGTCCGTCAGTGTTGTAGGTCCGCTCCAGCTTCCACAGGTATACAATAATGGCGTCCGTGTGCACGTGGAGACATGAACAGCGGTTTTGCAGGGCGACGGATGGATGAAGGGAAACGACGCTGTGGGTGGACCGGGTGAAGCAGCTAACAGCTTAGCCTGACTGAAGGAACCACGATCTCCAGCCTTTTTGGAGTGACGACACCGAGCTGCCGCATGAGCTAATGCTAGTCCCACCGAACACAGCGGGACCCGGCGGGCCGATTAGAGGTTGCTTCGCATAGACAAATGAGCTGGAACTGAACCAATGTTCCCTCTAAGCTGCGCGCATGCGCAATTGCGCACTGCTCGCACATTCTCTGCGCACAAGAAAATCAACGCAGTGCAGAAGATAAGATCCACAGTAAAACATTGAGCTCAGACATGAGTTTTTACTATGGACCAATGAGAACGATCTAACGCAGTGAG
>JARVGV010001459.1:25239094-25249269 GCA_031762435.1 Hypsolebias longignatus | reverse complement strand
TCAGTCAGAAGTTCCAGCACACTGTTCCCCCACCAAGCCGTAAACAACTCAAGTGGACCAACCAGTTTGCTGGAGATGGTTTCTGGAGGCCGGTCCTGTCCCTCGTCGACTCCTCCCAGGCAGGCAGCCACAGCCAAAGTGGTTCAAGACAAGAATGTTCATGCTCACCACCACCATGCTAACCTCTAACGCAGGGTGCCCAAAGTGGGGACCGCGGGCTAAAGTTGTCCCGCCAAGCTGATGCCATTGATCCCATTTACTATCATGAATTATATCAAAGGGTCAGATTTAAATTCCCAAAGCTTCTCAATTAATTAATTCTGCCTCCACGTTTACTTTATATTATTGATTGTACTGTATTTAGTTTACAACTACTAGATTCAAGATAAAGATATTTAATGAACAATGGAACAAACTAAAACTAATTTATGAAGTACACACCTGAGACCAAAGTTCTTGCTCATTAATCCACGTATAAATCCAGCAATGTTCAGTCAGGTCATCTGGACGGTTTCATTTGTTTCTGAGACATTTTGTCTGAGGAGCTACCAAACCAAACTGAATCCCACAAACAGTTCACTCCCAGAGTGGAACAATACAGTTTATTGGTGATAAGATGGCCTCTGGGGCCTGCCCTCTCCCCATCAACTCCTCTAAGACAGACATGCCAAATGGTTCAGAATGCCAAGTTCATGCTCATTAATCCAGGTATAAATACATCTGGCTCCTCAGACTGAAGAAGTTCTTTGGATGAAGGACGAAACGTCTCAGCAACAAAATAAACCATCCAGATGACCTGACTGAACATTGTTGGACACACCAGAGCTTTCAAACCTTTGAACGTCTGAGATTAATGGATTTTACAATGCAGAAGCGTAATAAAATAAATATACATATTAATGCTTGTATATTTGTTAAGTGTTTCTGTTTGTTAATACTGTAATGGTGAAAAAAAAAGAAATGGTTGTAAATGATATCCACTAAATGGTGATAATAAATCAGGTGAGACTTTTCTGTGCTTGGAATTCCTTTGCTTTTGACCAGATTCAGTTTTTGTGGGGGTCATAAATCCCACATCATGATAACACTCCCTCTGTACATTACAGACAAAAATGATGGCAGTGAATTCCACTGAAATATTCAAACTTGGTCCCATTACTTACTGAGACCACTTTGAATCAAATTTGAGTCCTGTTTATATTTACCCACTCACGGCGGGCTTTTTTCACACTTCTGTCAAATCTGAGAAGGCTCCAATGAGCAGTAGATGGACTTCAGTTTATGTTTTCTTAAGTACATACGCTTTAGATTCTGTATCTGGGTTTCTGATAGTGTTTTAGGAACGACTGGGTAAGGGCTGGACTGAAAATGAGTACAGTATAAAAAATGTCCACAGACCTTTAAGAAGCTCAACAACACCTAACGTGTCCAACAAAGCCTGACTCCTTAGAAACAATACATAAAACGATGATAAATAGCTCAGGACTCCACAGTTGAAGAGTGAGACGTTTAACACAAAACTCTGGTTCCTTTTTCTCTAAAGTCCATCTCGTCTGGGAAAGGATGTGCGTGGACAATATCCTGGCGAGCTGGGAAGAGTCCATTCTTTTAACTCAAAGGACTGTGGGTAAGTACATAGACTGCTTCGTTCACTCTAAGATTCTTTTCATTTTATTGCCTTATAACCTGGAATTTTTGTGTGCGTGCGTGTGTGCGTGCATGTGTAGATGAAAACGTAAAACAAAGCAGAAAACCTGAGCACATGTTCACCTCAGCAGTGGTGGAGAAAGTATTCAAACATTGTACTTAAGTAAAAGTACAAACTGTCAAAATGTACTCTAGTAAAAGTAGAAGTACCATATTAATGTTTTTACTTAAGTAAAAGTAAATAAGTACTGTACTTGCTTTTAAAAATACTTAAAGTATTAAAGTAAAAGTACATGCTGAATGTATTAACTAATGTAATGGTTTACAAAATCATTAAGTGCACCTATGTATATTTTCTGTAATACATTAATAGTGTTGAGCCATTTTAATAATCAATGCTGCACATAATACATGTTTTTATTGTGTTTACTCTGTGACACAGTTCACACTTGGCCTTGTGAGTACAGTAACAAAGTATTTGTACTTAGTTACATCCCACCACTGATAGTTTGCAATCCAGGTCTCTCTTGTAAATGAGTCCTCGAGGCTCAGTGGGATTAACCTGCTTAAATAAAGGTTGAATGAATGAATTAGTATCTTTAGCTTGAAAAATGCTGAAAACACACACACACAAAAAAAAAATCTTCCTTATTCAGTAGTGATGTAGTGCTTTTAGATTATTTTTTTTATGCACGTCACATGTGCACGGCCGCCGGCTGCGCATGCCCTGCCTCCAGAGATGAGCCAGCCTCCAGTCAGCTCAGCTTGTGCGCGCGCACAGAGCTTCACTTCAGTCTGTCTGAAAGAGGAAAACGTCGCGTCTGCTGTTCTGCTGTCACATGGGTGCGAGGAGGAAAACACTCGCTTCCTGAAATGATTCTCACCACAGCCGCTTGTGCGCCCTCCTCTCTGCCGTAACATCGCATCGTGCGTAATCCTGTTTTTCTTCGTTTGGGTCCGCGACAAGGAGGAAGAAGTCGGTTCGGATGATGATCAGCAAAGTTAAAAACGCCATGTCCAACCTGGTGGGAGGGATGATGCCGCACGGACACCATCACCACCACAACCATCACCCAGGTGGAGGAGGCCAGACGTGCGCTCAGGACGGTCTCCCGCCGCGCTTCCCCTACGGCCGCCCGGATTTCTTGGACCTCACCCCGGAGCTCCTGCAGTACTCCACGGAGCACGCGTCACGGCCGGTGCTCACCCTGAAGAGGGACAGCAGGCTCCCCTGGAGGACCGGATACGCAGAGTGAGTGGATCAATGTGATCAGGGAGTCGAAATCACAATGACATCTTGGTAAAAATGTACCATGCAGGCTTGATGATGATGATGATGATGGGTGATTTTTGTTGCTGCTGCAGCTCTGATGATGATGATGGTGGTGGTGGTCACACCGGCCTCCTCTGTTCTTGCTGTTGAGTCCAGCCCTGCAGATGCTGAGCAGCACCATGTTCAAACTGTGATCACACACATTTAGGCTCTGTTTGAACGCAGCATCACAGGTGACAGACTTGTTCTGCGTCTCAAGAGCATACAGAAGAAGGACGTGTGTTCACTCTCACTTATCTCAACCTGGCTTTGTGTTCCTAAAATAATGTTTTCAGTTTCCTAATGATAGTACCTTTTGTGCATTTGTGTTCACAACGAGGTTGCACAAAGCAGAAGTCGATGTGGTTCTTGTAGGTTGATGCAGATCTTTAGACATCACTGCAGCCGATGGCTGGTACACAACATCTATTTTTATTTACTATTTAAATATTTGTTTATGAATCAAATTTATGATTAATATGTTAATCCTCATTTAATAAAAATACAACAATAATTGCTTAGCTTGATTAAATATATATATATATATACTTGAAGAAGGGCTTGAACGCCTAAAAATAAAGCACAGAAAAGCATTTTCAATAAAAATGCCATTAAAATAAATTGTGAGTTATGGTGGGCTTCTTGCAGCAGCTGCTACTGCATGTTCAATTTCTTATTGATTAAGTATATACAGACATTTTTTCTTACAAAGGGACCAACATTTACTTATTAGAACTGTTCAGCTGATTACTCAGTCTATACTTTACATGAAGCATGAACTGCCCGTTACATTAGAGAGGTGCGCTGGCACAGGGCTGCACAATATATACATATAAAATAATAATAGTCACACAATACAAGGGTTTTGCAAGTTTTTAATACAAGTTATTGAATAGAAATGTATCTAATAATGTGCAGTCCTAATGCAGAGCCAGTTTTCCCCTTTGTCAGCCCAATGCAGTGTATCTTTCTTCAAGCTGTCGACTTAAATTTGCTGGTAGAGATCACTTCTGAGGCATCTATGTGTTTGTTTGTGTGTGAAACCCTCATAGATCGTGTGCCTTTTTTTTTTCTTCTAAAAAATAAAAAAAAAATAATAATAAAATGCTGACTCATGCAGAAAGTCTCCAGGAGTCAGAGATGAGATGGCCCCAGAGGACTGAATGAAACCAGTCACCTGACGTTGTGGTGGTAGTACTGGAGTTAAAAGTGAGGCTTTTTACTGGTGAAAATTTGCACAGTTTGTTGTTTAAAGTCAAGTATTCTGCTGCAAATTAATCTGATGCAAGCCAGTGAAGCTGTAAGCACAAGTAAAAGTGGAGCTAGATGCTTATTTAGTCCATCCATCCATCCATATATCCATCCAAACAAACATCCCTATATAAATGCATGCATGCATACATTGTCTTTACCTGCTTCTTTCTTTTCGAATTGCGGAGGTCACTGGTGCCCATATCCACCATAACCAGCAGTCACTGTGCAAGAGGCTGGGGACACCCTGGACATCACAGGGACGCATAGAGACAAACGAGACAAACACCCATTCACTCTCTCACTCACACCTAGAGATAATTTAGAGTTACCAATCAGTCTAACATGCATGTTTTTGGTGTGTGGTAGGAAACCGGAGTACTCCGGAAAAAAAACACGCATGCACACTAGAGAGAACACGCAAACTCCACCCGTAAAGGTCCCCAGCCGGGACTCGATCCAGCAACCTTCTTGCTGAACGGTGACAGCTCTACCAGAGTATAAATATATATTTTTTAAATTGTATCCGGTAGCGTTAACCCACGACACCAAATTTAATTTCACATAAACAGTAATGAAAGTTCTGACACCATAATGTTACACAGCTGCAGAGATTTATTACTGACATCATTTACGAAAGCTGCATCAGTTGTGAAGTTCCTGAACTACGGCAGTCAGTCGAAATGAGAAAACCTTGGCTCATGTACAACTGCTGTTCTAATCCTAGACTGATGCGATGGAGCGTCTGTTTAGCCCAGTTTGTGTTTATTGTTCTTGTGCTGAAATGAGTGGAGACAGCGATGTCCAAACAGTGCAGATGGAAACTGTCCAGTTGGAGACAACTCTGCTGGCCCACATTTAAACTTTGTGCAACTTCATATTGATGTTCCGTCATTTAGCAAGTACCAAGGACACCACGGTGCATTTTCTTGGCCTTGCATCATCGTGACCGAGCAGATATGAAGTAGATGTTAATGTGGACTAGTTGCAACACAAGCATGCACAACTGGGTTTAATTATGAGGAAATATTTAAATCTTTAACGGTGCACTACTTTGCAGAAGCATAACGTGCACTTGCAGTGTGCAGTTGATGTGTTTTTACTAAGAGGCTATTTGTGTTGTTTACTATGCATCCAGGTCATCACACTGACATTGTGCCAGAAAGGAGACCAAAGCAACCATATTTTATTTGTGTTTTGGATAATAAAAACCTTTGGTACCTTGTCGAAAATAGTACGGACGTAAACATTTTACCAGGAGTCTATTGTTATAACCAGGCTGGGTGATATACAAAGGCTGAATGAATATACCGAGCCCAGAAAATGTAACAAGCGTGCAGAAAACAAAAGTTAAATAACTTCTGAGGACTTTAATGATCATGAAGTGAATAAAAATGTACTGGTACCTTAATTATGTGTTTGAACTGGAAAAAAAATAATATTCAGGATTAAGAATCACGATTACAATTTCTTAAATTGAATTATTTGTTAACTTTTTGATGTGGTTTGTAGCTGATGTGCTGACCGGAGTAATGAAGATGTTTGAAGGCATCATCTTCATGTTTTTCAATTGTTTTGAAAAATTTGATAAAATAATGTTACAATAAACATGATTACACGTTAAAAAAAAATTTACCACTGATGCTGCATTAGGCTCTAAGATTATGCTAGTGGCTGTTTTTTCTTAACTTGGGCTAAATTTGCTCTTTTTTGTTGTTGCTCAGTCAGCTTTTATTTATTTATTTATGTGCTGAGCAGCTTCCTCTCCTATAAAAAGAATAAAGACTGACTAATGTAAAATTTCAGACATTCTCAATGAATACTTTATTTCCGGGTTAGATTTTTGTCCCGCCTTCCTCTTTCTGTTTGTGAAGCTGTCAGTCTCCGCCTGAAGTAACCTCCCCAAGCAGAACGCTGAAATTAGATTTGTTGAAGCAGTAAGAGTCAAACACAAAAAAACTCAACTTGAACTCTTAACAACAACAACAGAAACCGTTCAGATGAGCTGACTGAACTTTTTGATTTTTTTTTTTTTTAACCTGGATTATTTCACATGAACTTTGATGTTTTGAACCACTTTGGCTATGGCTGCCTCAGAGGAGTTGATGGTGGGAGAGGGGGGGCCTCAGAAACCATCTTATCACCAGCAAACTGGTTGGTCCACAATGTGAGTAGAGCTGTCATCTCCAACCCGAAACCGGAGCACGGCCCCGTCCAACCGGGATTAGGTCTAGGCTGAGCCATAATAATGTGCTTAATGTGCGGGCCAGGTCGGTGTCGGGCTTTTGATTGCGTCAGCAGATGTGCACATCTGACGATCCAAATATATGGCAACATGGCTTGCCATACATTCACAGCTGGACGCGGCCATTTGGCTGCGTGCCGACCAGTCGTGAAAGAGGTAAAAAGTTGAGTTATGCTTCAGATGGACTACTGCCAGCGATCCATCAGCCCAAATGGACGTTCATTTTGCCGCTGCACTAAGCGGACGCACACGGCCGATGACCCAAACAGGTGAGATCACAAAATATCTGACATGTCAGAGCAGCGTCCATGTCTGAATAATGCAGAATGCAGGCAGAAGCAGGGATTTAATGTGCTTTGATGGCCATGAAAGAACAAACAACCCCCCCCCACACACACACACACACATCTCCGATCTTCTGCCCCTTTACTCATCCACGAGCATCCGCCGACTGTTAATAACTATATAAGAAGTCAAAGCTTAATTTAAATTTTCAGGGGGGTTCAGGTTCAGACCTTTAATTACTGTTAATTTGTGGGGTCAGGTGGGAGTCAGAAATGATGGCCGGGGCCGGGTCGGATGTTCTGGGCCCGAATGCAACTCTAAATGTGAGTGTGCTGCTTGTGGGACTGAGTTTGTTGGGGCTTCTCGGCTTGATGAAGTCCTTTGGATGAAGGACGACACCAAACCGTCCAGATGACCTGACTGAACTTTACTGAGCTCTTAACTTGACCTTGATTCTTTCTGAATAAAACTTTCAAACTAAAACAGTCATGTAAACAAGTTTCAGTTTAACATCCACATTTCTGAATTGCAATCTGCACCAAGAGAGGACATTTTCAGAGGTGTCTTCTTATGAACTAACCATCCTCATGTATAGTGGAGCCACAATAAGAGAATTCAACTTCTTCTTTTGAACTTTTCTTGCATAATTCACAGCAGCAAAAATCGAACAGAGAAACAGTGATTCAGACATGACCAGTTCGGTTTGCAGTCACAGGTTTCGCAAACATATGACTGAAAGAAAGCTGAGTGAAAGAGTTTTAGTCCAGTTTTAGAGAACCTGATCTCCTAGTTTGGTGTGAAACCTTGTAGTCAAAAAACAGTCATGGACATTTAGAGCTCCTTGAACTCATGTGACTGTTTCAACACAGTTTAGTTTACAGGAACAAGAAGAAAGAATGAACTCAATCTGGTCACGTCTCGAAATGTTTATTAAAAAAAAGTGGCATTTAAAGCAGAATCCTGTGATCACAGCAAGCAAAAAAGCCTGTTCGCTGTATTTGTTTTCAGGTTTTTCCAAATCTCTGTGCTTCAACACAATTTTCTACTTGAATGCTGCCAACCATTCCACATGACCTTGACCAAAAAAAAAAAAAAGGCTTGAGTTAAGCTCGACTGAGGCTTCAGAGAAGCAAGTAATCTGCAGTGCTGAGTCCAACAAAGCAGGGTGCTTGTGGAATTGCTGTGATCACGCTGCAGAACAGATGAAGAGTTGTTTCACCTCAGCTCTGCGTAGAAACATCTGACAACATCTCGGCCTTGGCAGGAGGTGTAGACAACAATCAGGAGATTTGAAATTCTTCCCAAATGCTGGCAGCTCGGTGCAGGACACTGTGGAGCCTGTCCACTGCTTTCAAATGATTGGAATGTGAAAGGGCTTTTTATAAGCTGGCTTTAGGCGACCAATGTATTTTTGAACGTCACCTTTCTCCACATACAACGGATGGAGCTGAAATTTATAGTTTTTGTTCAAGTTCAAAATAGGCCTGTTGTAATAAACAATAAATCCATTAATCGCATGATAAATGAAAATTCTCGACCTAATTTTCATTTATCAGCTTTATCGTTTCTTCATGTCTCATTCTACTGAAGACAATGGATGACAAAAAGGCTCGACTCCAGTGCTCTTCACTGACCCCTCCCTTTCTCTTTTATTTAAAATCTGTTTTAGCAATCCAAAATCATGTTTTTGGATCATTAAAAGCAGCTAAGCTGAGAAGCTAAGCTACGAGCTAAGCTAACAGGCCGACCTAGGGACAAAAAAAACCTCTGTCTTGTTGAAGCTCCAAAAATCAAGGTTGAAACCTGTGCCTTCATGTATAAAGTTGTTTTTCTCTAAAAAAAAAAAGAAGCTGAGAACTTGTTTACTTGTATTTATTAAAAGCTTGTGACAAATGCTACGCTAAAGAGCTCAAACCACACCGAGCATCCACCATTTTGAGAACAAAAAAAAAAAAAAAAAAGGAAAGAGAGACAGCCCATGTCACATCAAGGGGCCTCCCTCCCATCTCTCTTAAATAGACACGATGCTCGCTCCCTCACTATCCATCCTTCGGTTCAAACGATCTTATACAGCCATCCGGTGGTCCAAAAAATTAACCAACATTTCTTCTTAAAGTTGATAATAATTACTAATTATTGTCAAATTTCAAACGATATTATCGTTTATCGCAAAATTTCTGAGACAACACCAAGCAAAATTTGTTATTGTGACAGGCCTAGTTCAAAATAGCTAAGTCTGTTGTGGGCTGAATTTATCCTCTTTAGTTTTCATTACCAGTCTCTGTCTCTACTGATCTGTTTCTTCTTCTGAAATTCCTCAGCCCTAAACTTGCAGAGATTTCCAGAGGAAATTTGTTACCATCACCTATGTGGTATAAATTGGTGCAGTTTGCACTGTGCTGTATTTTTCCAGCTAATGTGGCTTTTATCAAAAATAGAAGCTGAAAATGTTACATAATGTACCAGCATGAGGTCCAAACTGCAACCTTTCCAAGTTATCCTCATGTAGCAGCTTGACCATGCATGTGGGTATTTTTATACCGCTGCCAACACACCAAATTCAGCTGTGCAAGTTTGCATAACATGTATTTTGGGTGCAGATTTTAGTCTTTTTTTTTTAACTGCATTCTCAACTGCCAACGTAAACTTGCAGAAGTTGAATTTTTAGTAGCTCTAATCACTATTTTTATTACCCGTCACCACCGAAAGGCAAGGCAGACCGTAATGTTTTTGATATTTCCCTCAAGACCAGGTGGAGGGAAAAAAAAAAAAACGAGACGAGTGAATAATGGACTCATTATCTGGGGGGCCAGAAACCTGACTCCAAATGAACACAAATTTGTTTTGTGTCTGCAGGATGTGTAATTGTGCCATGATCTGTTTTTGTGTTGGTGAGATAAGACTATAATATGTCAGCTATGTTTTTTACAGCTTCTTTCTGAGCCCATGAAGCATATGTTTCATGGTGTATAAAAGTGTGCAGTGATATTCCATCATTTATGAATTCTTTCACAACTCGAATCAAAATGTGCAAACATCGTCAGAATGAAGATAGATGTTGAAACCAAAGGCCTTCTAAAAACAAAGCTATATTTTAAATGTTTAATCTGCTCTTTAGAACTAATAGATAAATATATGATGAGGTCAGATATGAAATACAGTACAACAGAATTCAACGTGATCGGACACTTTGTTCTAAGCTGGTTTCCATTCAGCCTTTTAATGCTGTTGCTCTGCTCTGATAGTTTCCCTGAACGCTGCTGCAAAGCAAACCAGAGGAAATAACGCTGCATGAGTATGAAACTGTGCATTACTCTAAAGCTGTTATCCTTCCACATCCATCATCTCATGATAAAAACACTTACCGTACTTGCCGCCCTATTAGTCGCTCCGCCCTATAAGTCGCATTGTCTAATTATGTCCAATAATTTGGAA
>JARVGV010001459.1:25227716-25238481 GCA_031762435.1 Hypsolebias longignatus | reverse complement strand
TTTTCTGAGATCAATACTCATTCAACCTTTATTTAGACAGGTATGTAGTTTTGACCACTGAAATAGAAACACCATGACTTTTTTTTTTTTTACTGACAGCACTAGGTGAGATTTGTGGCAGCCATCTTGCTAGGTGCTACTCCCATCTCTCTGTGTTGTTTAGATGGGTGCAGGGCAGCCGACTCAGGACCTGAAAGTCCCAGGTTCAATCCCCATCCATTCCCACATGTTGCAGTGTCTCTGAGCAAGACACCTAATCCCTAATTGCTCCCCGGGTGCTCAATAGCTGCCCACTGCTCCACCTGGATGTGTTCCAGGTGTGATGGGTTAAATGCAGATAACTAATTTTACCATTGTATGGGAACATACAATGATGACAACATATTCCACATCATCATCATCATCATCATTACTATTATTTTTTTTTAAATTATTATTATTATTATTAAATGTCAAAGCCACACATTAACACATTTTGTGTGCTGAGTGCTGTGTCACCTGTCTGAAATAAACCGAACAAGCCTTACTTGACCCAAGTAAACATAACATACATATAAAACCAGGGGGAAGAGTACAGTATTCTGTAATCAGCTACCTACCAAGTCTGAACATTCATTAACAGCAGCAAAACACCAACCTGCACATTAATACCAAGATAAAATTACCAATTGCTATAATCATTTTAACCAGCCCAATACATACTGTGTGGGGGACAATGCACCTCCTGAACTGTCATTGTTAAATAAACTTTAATCTTTGCAGTTTCTTCTTCTGTCCTCAACAGCAACCAACTGATAATCTGACTTTACTGTTGCAATTTTAAAAAGTCGTTTTCTGCAATATTTTTATGACAAGATGTTAACATTTTTACTTACTGGGGTCATTTTTGTCTTCATTTACTGGTACATCTTCCAGATGGTGTCTGTTTTAAAGAGCTGCACAGAAATAAGCACACACACACACACATTTTCACATCCTCCATTTGGTGTAAATGAATGACATCATCTCTTGCTGTGCCCTTCCCCCTCTCGACTGTACATCAGAGGGAAAAGCAGATGCCTTGTGCCTGTTTACTTGTCAATCAGTCGGACTAACTGGGCCTGTGAACACAAAGGTGGCAGCATCTTTCCACTGTTTACTGCGTCCTATGGAAGCAGCAGAAACCCTGAGGAAACGTTTCCTTCCCTCCTTACGTCAGCACTACTTTCACAGAGCACTTGCTTTGCAAAACACCAACTGTTGTGCCACTAAACTGGAATATTGCTCTTTAACACAATTTTTGCTAAACTTATTTATAAAATGTAATGTCTATTTTAGGATGGCACAGGAATCCCTCTCCACTTCTGGGGCGTGTTTGATGGACACGCAGGTTCTGGCGCTGCCATCATGGCCTCCAAGCTCCTTCACCGCCTCATCAGAGACGGACTTGGAGAGATCTGCCACCTCCTGGAGAACCCCGGCAGCAACCCTCCCATCTGCTTGGCAAAGAACGGCAGCCCCTACCAGGCGGAGGCTAAGAAGGGCGCCACGCAGGAAGCAGAAGACCCTGATGCCGTCTGCGACTCCTCGGTGCGCTTTCACATGGAGAAGGTCGTCAGTCTGGAGAGCTTGGTGATGGGTGTCATAGAGACTGCCTTCAAACAGATGGTGAGAAGTTAAACTAGACTTTGATCTTACTGGAAAGCCACATCATTGATCCAAAAGACACAAAAGAAAAACAGCGGCGAGATGTATCATTTTAACTTCTTTCAGTACGTTTTTACATAATAGCATAGCTTTAGGGATGCCGCTATCAGTTACTTGTTTTGACTTTTATCCCTTTTTAACAGATTTTTAAAGAGTGTATAGTCTTAAACCCTATTCAATAAGTGGCCTGCAAGCCAGATGCCTCTCTTTAAAATTTCTTTGGCTCCCATAAAGCTGATCAGATGACAGACAACAACATCAAGCAGCTTAATCAACGCTGGTTCAACATGTCTGCTGGCTTCCTTAGATAGAGAACTTTACTGTAATTGATTGGCTTTTATGTGAACGTTCCTGTAAAGTGCCCTGAGCCAACTTTGTTGTGATATGGCACTGTACAGTATACATAAACTGAAATGAATTGGATTAACGCTTGTTGATGATGTTATGTTGACAAACGAGTTGTAACCATTACACATAATCTCATGCATATCACAATATGTCATGCTCAAAGTATGTAAAGTACTGACCCTCAGCTACCACCACATTAAACTTGAGCTTGATGTCTGTTCAACTGAGTGATAACATGGTTAGTGTTCGTTAATGTTAATGTGGGGGCTATCTTGAACTAAATTGACTCTAAAATGCATCAGGTGCATGTACAGCCAATGATATGTGATATAGAATAGAACAGAAACAGCCTTTATTGTCCCACGGGTGGGAAATTCAAGTGTAACAGCAGCAACAGATGAGATTCACACAAAAAGTTCGTAAATGTTAAGAACGATATACTGTATAAAGAAATAAGATAAACAATATCAATAATAATGTTCAATATGTATTGGAACATTGGTACGGACAGAGTATTTACAATACAGCAGATATGCAGATATGTGACTATCTGTGCTGCTGATTGTCATTGCTGCTGATCTCTTGCCTTTATGCTGCTGTATTCATACCCATCTACTCACTGCAGACTCAAGTTGGGGCTGCTGTTTAATGTACCATATGATTTTACATTATTAGTGTTAAGCATATACAGTATCAGCTTTTTAGCGTATAATTTAGCGTATAGCTTAGATCCTTATACTGTATACTGTTTCATTTCATACTTTATATTTTTGGACCCTGAGTATATAATTTCATTCCACCTCATCTACACATGTGATGCAAATGACAACCTTGAACCTTGAATGATTACTTTCTAAGAAGTTTCATTAGAAACTGAACAGTCATGGGGTAGCCATCATGCTAAAAGACAAACAGTTGACTCCAAATAGTTGTCTACAACGTTTTAACAATTCTAACCAATGTAACACACACATTTTGGATGGACTGACGTAAAGCTTTTTACTCAGGGTGGTCAGAATCCAAAAGATGACAGTGATTCAGTTCTTTTCATTGATTCATTTTAACTCTGTTGTGACAGCAGCTAGAAGTGTGTCCAGACCTTGTTTCTCGCAGAACATCGAATGTGTTGCTCTGCAGCCACGCTGAGCTGCAGGCATGGCAGACAGTTTATTCTAGAAGTCTTCATGACAAATAAGCTGAATCTGCTCCCTCTGTAAAGCTCAAACAGTGTTCTACTGGTTTAGACGTAGACATGTCGGAGCTTATGTAATGTTTTCTTCAAAGCCTCTCTGTTTTTGTTCATTTGTACTGCACTTTTGTTTTTTTCGTTCATAAGCTACGTATAAGCTGAGCCTGCTTATCCTTGTGCTCTCACGCTCGTTTTCTCTCTTTCTTTTCTCAGGATGATTTAATTGAGAAGGAGAAAACGTCGTATGCCATTTCGGGTGGCTGTTGTGCCTTAGCTGCTATTAATTTAATGGGGAAACTGTATGTAGCAAACGCTGGAGACAGCAGGTGAGGAGAGTGTGATTTAGGTTTTTTGTTCTAGTTAAGGTTCACCTTACATTTTGCATCATCATACACAATGATTTTTCATGCATCCTTCGTGTTAACAAAACTGTTGCTGTTTCTTTTTGGGTCTTTTCTTTCCTTTTCTCTCTGCAGGGCCATAATCATACGAAATAATGAAGTCATTCCCATGACTAATGAATTCACACCTGAGTCAGAGAGGCAGCGGTTACAGTATCTGGTATTTTGTCATGATACTCGATGCATTTAGACATTTTTACTGCCAGCACATAAATTGACTTCATACTGTCATATTAAAACAGCCTGTAAGTCCAGTTTTACTGTAAAACAAAGGCATGTTCACTGGTTGCTTGTTTTAGCAGCTGTGTGGGTCTGAGTCATAATGTGGGTAGAAGGTGTTTGCTGCTAAAACAGGGAGCTGTGTTTTTGCACTGCTGGGTGCTATCACACATGCAGTCCTATTACCTGTTTCAGTTAATAAAAACTGTGACAAGAAATGCTTTGTTCTTTTGTTTGATTCAACCTTTCTGTTTTTTGCGCAACACTCTAGGGCTTCCTGAGGCCAGAACTCCTGGGAAACGAGTTCACTCACATTGAGTTTCCTCGTAGGATCCAGCACAGTGAATTAGGCAAGAAAATGCTCTACAGAGACAGCACCATGACTGGATGGTAAACCTTAAACTCTTTGTTGAACACAGTTCTGACAGGTACTGAGAGAAGCCCCAGAATTAAGTACAGTAGTCCCTCATTTATTGTGGATGTTGGGTTCCAAACCCGCCTGCCATAAGTGAAAATCCACAAAGTAGCAACATTATATTTATATATTTTAAGGCTTTATATATACATTCCACACTCTTGCAATGCTCTAAACTCTTACACCTACGGCATTTTAACAACCTACGTACAATAGTGTAAATGTAGCTACTAAATTTTACTCACCAGGCTCTGCAGAACAGGAGTGGCTCGGTTCCCGTCCAACTTGAGAGATAGTCCTTGTGGGGTGGCTAGGATCTCTCGAGTTCACCACTGAGTCTGGGAGTCCGGCTCTGGTTTGGTTCAATGAAGCCCTTGAGCCCAGAAGTGCATTTATGGGCGGGAGACCTTTGAACCAGAGGTGGTCGATCGAGTCCAAGTCTGAATGGAAAAAAGTCCAGATGGGCACCGGAAACAGCCCCAGATCTACGGTAGCGCGTCCCTACTTGGAAGTGCTTGTGGGCTGGCTACCAGCTCTCAAGATTCACTGATGGGTCTGGAAGTCTGGTTCTGCCCCAGTTCTGCTCTGGTTCGGTGGGTTCCGTGTGTCTCTCTGCATCTGCTGGGCGCCGAAGTCACCGTAATAAGTGCCAAACTTTTTCAGATCGGATCAAAACTTTCCCTCTACAGCAAAGGGAAATGGGGCTTCTGGATGGGGCACTGCTGACTTCTGGGAAATGTAGTCATTATGAGCAGAAATATAGTGTAGGCATATTGAGAGGTAATTACTAAATTGTGGTGCCTGCCCGAAGTATTTTATTTTTTCGTTAACTTTTTACTGTAGAGTACTGTTTCATTACTGTTCCAATCACGTGAATAATATTAAAGTTGACAATCATGTCCTGTACAATTTTTTTTATATATATGTTAATGTGCGTTGACAAACCGCGATATAGTGAGTCTGTTAAAGTCGAACCTCAAAGTAGCGAGGGACTGCTGTATTCAGTGTTTCAGAATAGTTTATCTTTTATCTATTATAAATCATCTTAAAATGCCTTCCTTAACTATTTAAGTACAGTACAGGAATATATCTACTTAACTATATACAGTAAATAATCATAATTTTAAGTTGACATAAACACCTTTTTCAAATGATACTTCAAATCCCTACATATTCAGTTCACAATAATATTCTATTGGCAAATGCAGCTAATGGAATTTTTCTCTGAGGCCCAAATACCTAAAAGTATAGTACCGGTAAATGGCTTTGAATGAACAAAATAAAACAATGTTATTGTGTTTATTAACTAATTATTAACAGTATTACCTATTCCCTAAACAATCTCTGTGCTTCCCAGCTAAATGTATTTGCTGTCTCCTTGTTGGTGTTGCTTCAGGGCTTATAAGACAATCGTGGAAGACGATCTGAAATTCCCCCTCATATATGGAGAGGGGAAAAAGGTAAGAAACGTCTAAATGCACCTCACAGCCTGGACAAACTGTAAAAACTGCACTAAACAGGAAAAAAAAAATATGTAGTTGTATTTTTGGGCCTTCAAATTACCTCCCTAGCTAGCTTTTTGCTAATTTAGCTTTTATGTGGCTATTTGCTACTTTTGGGAATCATTTTTAGCTTTTGTCTAACATGTTGCTCCTTTTAGGTTTTAGATAATGTTTTACTCAATTTATGTTGGACAAATATCTTCAGCTTCTTCTTCAAATTGACACATTTTTGCAGAAAATACAGTTTCCTTTGTGTATTTGTATTTTTTTTAAGCTTTCTGATCTGCATCTGCCAGAACAGAAGTTAAATCTGCTCAGTATTTTCATTATTTTTTGGAAGAGCACAGTCTTTGCTTCATAATCCTAGATAAGTGGATTTTTTGGGGGAACTGAAGTTCATCCTGGAGCAAAAGTTTGCTGTGCATTATGTGAGTTTGTGTGCATGCTCTAACTGTGTATGTTGGTGTGCACAGGCTCGTGTAATGGCAACCATCGGGGTGACCCGAGGGCTAGGAGATCATGACCTGAAGGTGTATAACTCCAACATTTACATCAAGCCCTTCCTGTCATGTGTGCCTGAGGTGAGTCGGTGCTGCCTGAGGAGTGAGCTCCAGGTTGCTGCTTTTGATGCTTTGATGCGTTAAAATTACAAATAGCTGTTGGGCCCAAGCTTTACTAGTTAGTTTCACAGAGTGATATTTTGTGGCAACACCTGAAGCTCTGCTTCAGTTTGTGATTTTCAAACCTTTTACAAGCTCTTTTCTTTTTAAGATGACTATTAGGCTTTGGTTTCCATGCTGCCATTTTGCGAGGGAAGGCTTTTGTCCTTAGACAACAGTTTCCGTGTGAGGTGTAATAAACAACCACAGATGACCACTGAGTGTCAAATTAAAGTAGCAGCATCTCAGACCAAAAACAAACAGAAACCAAACCAAACATGAAATTTTATGTGGAGCCTCTTAGCAGCTCAAAGTCTCTTCACTTCTCAAAACCTACTCTAATATTGACTCTGGTTTTTAGTCAAATATTGTATGTTGTTCTGCAAAGAAAAACATTTTTTTTTGCACTTTGAGCCTCCTGGATCGGTCTCACTTGCACTGTTCAACAAAACCACAGAGGTTGAGTGTCTGTTTGCTGCTAAGAATGCAGTTACACCCTTTTGCACAATAATAGGCTGTGTGCTAATATGTATCCTTTAAATCCATGTAGCAAAACAAGATGATCAATGTTGTGTTTTTACATGTGAGTGGATTTAATGTAGAGTTACTGCCACATCAAAAACTGTAAAATGTATACAAAAGTCCAAAACAACAAACTCATATTTAAGACTTAATTCCATTTAAAGGAGTTTACAGTACATAAAAGAAACTGAAACCTTTGAATACGAATCTACCTCCACACTGTTTTCTTGAGGTTGGAGGAAGTGAACTTTCCCCTCATCTCAACCTCAGACTGACAGCTAAATGCTGCAAAAGCCACAACTAGCGTTACCAGAATATCAGCTTTCTGCTGTGGACTGTGTCAGCATTTGACTGCATGGAATTTAAACAATGACAAAAATGATATCACTGGAATGGTTTGGAGCTGTTTTCAAACATAGAACTTGATTTATGTTTACCACTAGACATGCACAGCTGTTTCTTTTCTAACGGACAGACTAGGAAGTACAACACTGCATCATTTTTAATACCCTGCTTGGCTCCAGCTGGACCCATCTGTACCTTTCCAGATCACTTCTGTACCTTGATTACTTTATGTAGGAAGTAGAGATTGCCTAATCCTTCATGACAAATAAAAATACAATTTGTTTTAACTTGTAGGTAAAGGTTTATAACCTGGATGAAAATAAACACGGCCCAGACGATGTCTTGGTCATGGGCACAGATGGACTGTGGGACGTAACAACGGACAGGGAGGTGGCAGACGCTGTGTCAGCTTACCTAACAAGCTGTGACCCATCTGATCCCATGAGGTACAAATGTTGCTAGATATTTGTTTCCATTATCTGGCCTTTCTGGAGTGAATTCAATCATGTTTTGGTGTGCTGTACCGTGTTGTCCTATAGATGGCGGCAAATTAGAAGCTATATTGCAAAATTCTGCTTGTACAGTTTTATCAATCATTTGGTTTGCTACATTGAAATGTTTTACACATGTTCGAATGCAACAACTATTTTACACTACTTTTGTGCAGTTAACGTGAACATGCATATTATAGTGTAGTTTAACAATTGGTAACAATGTATTCCCTATTTTATGTCAGAATTTTTTTTTTACTACTTGTTTATTGTATTGTTGGGGCGGTGGATGAGTGGTTAGAGCAGTCGTCCTCCAAAGCAAGACTTGGGTGTTCGATTCCACCAGCAGTCAATTGCTGAAGTGTCTCTGGGCAAAACACTGAACCCCTCATTGCCTCCTGTGTGTGGCCCATTGGTGTATGAATGTGATAAAGCACTGACTAGTTTTTCTATAGATACAGTAGAGTGCTGTATGAATGAGTAAATGAGGGCACAGATTGTAATGTAAAGCACTTTCTTTGAGTATCTTGATAAGGTAGAAAGGCACTATAGAAGTACAGTTCATTTTCCATTTACAGTATTTATTAAATACATTATTTAATATTATAGGCTTTGTATTTCTTGAAGGAATGCATGTTGGCACCTTTAACATCAGTGTTTTAGATCATTTAATGATGAAAAGAGATGGAGTTATATACATTTTAGAGACGCACGATATTGGATTTTTGGCCGATATCCGATATGCCGATATGTTAAAACTTATTCAGCCGATACCCGATATCGATATTTTATATACTTTCCTTTGTCAGAACATATCCCTCTTATTTAGGCTTATTTGATACAAAAAAAATGTGCAACAGCTGTAAGAGCTGGTGACATATGTTCAGTAACAGCCATACTATATGCATAGCTCTTTAACTTACTGTATATTAAATGAAACGCATTAAATGTTATTTATAAGCATTAGTCACCTGTGATGCTGTCTCATTTGTGGAGGCTTGTTCCATGTTCCAAGCTGCAGTGTGGGATCCTCTGCACTCCTGTGCATGAAGGACAACCTTTTTAAGTTCAAAGTTTTTGTCTATCCATTGTGCCGTAAGGCTAATCATGCTAACGTGGCTAACATGACGTCCAAATGTTTGAGGTAAAACTCATCCAACAAGCCGGGCTATCATATTTTAGCTTCTCAATGACGTCGGAAATGATGGCTTGTAACTCGGGTTGTTACGTCGGAAAAATATCTCAGACTGCAGATGATGTAGTGAGGCTCAACGTAATCCATAAATCTTTGAAATCCGACATCCTCACCAACGAAATATAAAACTTCTAAACTGCCGACATTTTGAAAATGCCTTCCTGCCGTGAGATCGGGTAGACGCACGTGACGTCATTGCGTTGTGCTGCCGCTGCAACTTCATCACGTTGTGCTACCATTGCAGGCAAAAACAGTGCCTTTTATACGGCGAGTTATTTAAATGGAATGGCCGATGTCCAATATCGAAATTTAACGTTAATATCGGTAGATATGATACCATGCCGATAATATTGTACATCCCTATTAAAAAACAAATTTGTTTTTACCACAGATATTAATATATTTTTATACAAGGCTTTCTGTAAGTTTCAGTAATTCAAGCCATATTTATTATTATAATTTTTCAACAAAAAATAATTTTGTTACCTTGAGTTTTAGAGAAATTAGTACTGGCAGGTCAGAGCTGTTCGAGAATCGAAAATCGGTATCGGCCCACAAATCCAAAATCAGTGCTTTTTTATACCCCACCAAACAAACACCACATTAAACACCATTTTACCACATACGTAAGGGATGAAACCCAAAAATGAGTAATACAGTCTACTCTCTAACTTATTACATTTTCTAGTTTTTTTTAAAACTATCATTATTAGAGAAACAAGTTTATTTATTACTACTAAAAGGGAAAGTTGATTGGAACCATTCTTCATGTGGAAACATCTTTTTACAGGTTTGCAAGATCTAAATACAAGTTTTTATTTTATTGGGGGTTGAAGACAGAGACAGATCTCTTATTACAAAGTTAACCATTTTATATGTAATGTGGAAATATACATAATTCTAAGTGTACTTTATAAATGTAAATCAATGTAAAAAAAAAAAATACCATTGAGAATTTTAACTCTTTCAACACTGATCAAAATGAATGTTTCCAGATGCACTGTTTAAAGCTACTTCTTTAAGAGTGCTTAATACCTACAGAAATATAGCTTCAATCTTAAAAATAAATATATGCATAAAAGTTTACTGCTACAACTTAGTCTTGCCTCATCACTGGTTTAAATAATAAACCCTGTATGGATAATTGTGCTGTTCTGCGGTGAAAGACTTGAGCCGTCAGGTGGAGCGACTTCTGACAGCATTTTGGAAAGTTATGCAAAAATGTTTGCGATGAAGTCACGGAATCGTTTGGCATACTGCTCCGGATGAACGGTGGATATTTCAGCACCAGCCTGTAATAAAGACGGAAAACAAAAGGGATTAGAAAATTTCATGATCGTTTACATATCATGAAATGCTCAAACATCAGAATACTTTGAGCCAATAATTTGTGCTACTCACCCCATGTTTGACTGTTTTTGCTGCATGAGCGGCTTTCTTTTTGGTGTCGTATTGTGTCAGTACATCTATCAGACCCATGAAGTAAACCTCCCTCTGAGGTGCTCCTGAGATTAAGGGCAGAAACAAACTGCATTTAGTTTTTAGTCAACTTTTGATCTGTGATTTGTGTTCTATTTGGAATAAATATTAGATGTTGGCACCTCCACGTCATTGCATTCAGTTTTTATTTACAATTTGTTTAGTGTCCCAACTTTTTTGGAATCTGGTCTGTAATATTTTATTAAGAATAGAACACAAATCAAAGTTTAAAAGTTGAAACTGAGAGAATGTATCATTTTAAGGGAAAAATATGTTGATTCAAAATTTCATGGCGTCAACAAATCCCAAAAAAG
>JARVGV010001459.1:25134714-25157100 GCA_031762435.1 Hypsolebias longignatus | reverse complement strand
AGCTTTTTAACCACCTCGGTGACCTCAGCACCAGAGATTGGAGAGCCCGACCCAAAGTCCCCAGGCTCCACTTCCTCGGTGGAAGATGTGTCAGTGGAATTGAGGAGGTCTTCAAAGTATTCTGTCCACCAACCCACTACATCCCGAGTTAGTGGTGTACCACTCCCACCCCCTTTTTCATGATGTTCTAATTTCATGACCAGCACCATGTGGTTTTGTTTAAAACAGATCTCTTGCAAACGAGTTCTCATTAATGAGAATCACCTGAATGAATGAATCATCACGTTCATGTCTTTGTACTGTTAAGATTTACTGGCGAGGGAATGATCCATTATAAGCTGATTGGGGGAAAAACATTTTAAGAAAAGACAAGATTATTTGAAGGCTCTTGTCAAATCAGAGAAACAGTTTGGGGTTAGTAATTTATAAAGCAGTTGGGGCAGCAGTGGCTCAGTGGTCAGCGTTTTCATCTCATAATCGAACAAAAGCAACAAAGACAACTTTGATATGATGACAGCAAAACGTAAAAAGAAAGACAAGACAGGGACGTGTGATGATTCTCTTTATGTCACAGCAGACTGTAACCATCCAGGAGCAAGATCAGTTCATGAGGGAATCTTGTCCCATTCTTGTCCGATATGATTTCAGCTGTTTAACAGTCCCGCTCGTCTTTGCTGGACTTCTTGTTCATTAGACATCAGAGGTTTTCAAACACAGAACCCAAACTCTTCTACTGCAGAGCCATGCTGTTGTAATGGATGCACTTTGTGGTTTAACAGTCTTGCTGAAATATGCAAGGACTGCCCAGAAAACTGATGTGCTGTTCTAAACCCTGTGGATACTTTTCTGCACTGATGGCGTCTTTTCTGACACGTAAGCTGCCCTAATGCATACCCACACCATCAGAGAAGCAGACTTTTGTAATTTACGCTGACGGCTTCAGCTTTCTCCTCAACTTGAATAAAAACTTGAAACTTCAGTTCGTCTTGACCAGACGCTTCCAGCTTCGCCTCAGTTCTATTTGAAGTGAGCTTTAATCCAGAGAACATGGAGGAATTGCTGATGGTGTTCACAATCACAAGGCGTCTTTGCATGATAGAGCTTCAACCTGCATGTGTGGTAGTGTTCCTGAGCCCACACAGGGATGTCCAGAACAGAACCTGACTGGTTTGTAACGCAGCCCAGTCTGAGGGTCCAAACATGGCAGAGCTTGCAGTTTGTCTTGAGCTCTGATTTCTACAAGTTCTGCTCATATCAGTAGATGATGGGAACTTCAACTACGCAGGTTTCTGTTCTGCACGTCATTCAGAAATGTTCACTATTTTTAGACATTTTTTCCAGACTAGTGAACTTCTGCCCATCTTTACCTCAAGATTTATCCTCTTTATAACATTTATGTCCACTCCTTTATTAGTTGCAAAAATCTCCTTCAGCAGTTTATTTAACAACTTACGCCCTTTTGTTGCCCCTGTCCCAACTTTTGAGATGTGTTGCTGCCATAAAATTCACAATTATTTTGCCTAAAAATCAAATAATTCATGTTTTTCATTGTGAACCATTTGCAGGTTTGCAAATCTTTGCATTTATTATGTACATTTTTCACAGCTTCCCAACTTTGTCAGAATTGCAGTAACCACCTAAACAGCTGGATAAGAATGCTGCATTAGTTTTCCAAAGACCAAAAACTATGAAAGTTCACCCAGTGTGAAAAATCTGAACATTTAGAAAAATAAATTTAACCCAATAAAATATTTACAAGTTAAAACTGTAGCTACTTAAAAGTGCTGTTTTAAAGTTGTAAAGCGATGAACTTTGCTGAGTGGTCAGACTATTCAGTCACAAAAGCCAGTGAAGAAACAAATTACTAAATTACCTTTTTTATTATTTTTATAAATCCACGAACAACTAAGTTGATGACTAATGGTACATATTTTATTTATCAAGGTGTACAATTTTGAAAACACCTTTATGTTGATGCAATCCAAACTCCTTAGACAACTGGCAGTTACGTTGGTCCAACAGAGGAACTGCGTTTGGGTAAACAATCTGATTAAAAACTATTTCAACACTCGCACGTCGTTTAATCGAGCTCCAGCGTTTTCGTCATTTGGATTGCAGTAGTAGATATTAAACTCGATACCCAGTGATGTTTCAGGTGACTCAGTTCAATGGTGTTACCATAGCAACTGAAAAAACCTGTCCAAAACAGGACAAAAACTAAGTCTTCATTGGACAAGAGGAAAACAACATAACATGCAGCAATAAAACACAACAAAGATAGAAAAAAAAATACAAATATGAACGAATCTGAGTCAAACAGTTACTTTATTTATGTTCAGGTAAAAACAAGAACCTGATGCAGTAAATTATTGCAGATCTTAGAAACCAGCACATGAACGATCGGGCCAGGAAAGCATACAGTGGCGCCCACGTCTGGCCACAGACTGCAAGTGCACACCACGGTTTGTCCCAAGCCAGCAGTGCAAAGAAAAAAGAATCAACTACAGCAAGAAATAAAGACAATATAGAAAATTTAAAATAATAAAAAAAAATTAATGGTAACGCAGAAGTTCTCACCTCAAACCGGGTGTGAAACTGCATATATACTTTATTTCATAAATGAACTTGAAATGTTGCCTGGCCAGGAAACGATAAAATGAGACCAGCCAAATGTTGTGCCCAGCTACATTGTGTGTTGAGGGGTCGCTCAGAGCTTGGTCTACTAGAAGGACCCCGCAGATCCTGTGGGGTCGAACAGAAAGACGCCAGCTCCATCAAAGTAAGAGCAACACGTCGGTTACAACTCTTCAATTACGCTGAAGCTCTTTGTAATAAAGGATGGCCAGAACACAATCCAAACAAGGGCGGTAAAGAAATAAAACGATAATATGACCTCCTCCACGCGCATCCAACCAACTGCAACTGTCGTTTTCACAAGTGGAAGCAAGAGACACACGAGGGCGTGGGGGGCTGAACTGAAATGCAACACACGAACTGGGGCCAGTATAATACAGAAAATGTCCAACTGACGAACTGAGACATGAAAACAAAGAGCTATTCTATCAAATGTGTAGAATGAGCAAAGTCTGCAAATTTGTCTGTACAAATGATCTTTGGAGCTAAAGAAAACCTAGCTTGCTCAATGAACCACCCCCCTCCCCCTCGTCCTCCCCAGCACCCAGGAAGCTGTCCACTGCTCCGGAGAGACGACATCCCTTTTTTTTTAAATATGACGTAGCAATGCAGTTTAAAATGTCTCCCAGATGTATTCATCTTTTTAACATTATTCAACTACTGATATAGGTTTTACTCTCTTTTATATTTTTAGTTCTGAGTCATGGAACAACTTTCCATTTTTATGTTTTTGTTTTTTTTATATATTTTTCCTTTTTTTGTGTGTTTTTGTTTGGAGAGACAGGGGCAGCAAATATATATTTAGTCTTAACTTTTCTGCAAGCTGCTTCCTCTAACAAGAAGGCTATACCCCCATAGCCTTAATGTATGTGATTACAAAAAAAATAAAATAAAATAAACAAAAGAAAAACACAAAGGAAGTCATGATTTCATCAGTCGCTGTTGAAGGCATTTATATGTGAGATGTGGAGAGATCAGGACAGGTGGAAGGACTGCTGGCCCTCGCGAGCAGCAATCAACAGTTTCTCTCTCATGATCTCTATGCTGGAGTAGTCAGGCAGCTTCAGGTAGTTGACGCAGGTCATGACAGACGGGAGGAAGTCGTCCGGGTTCTCCGTCGACTCAAAAGTCTTTCTCACAATGGTCAGAGGTGGATTCAGGCTCCGGAAACCTGACACACAAACATCAGAATGAATCAGATTAAAAAAGCTCTGGTGAATGAGCACAAACTGCAGGTTTAGTTGCCGTGTTTGAAAACTGAAGCTTGTTCTTTGATCACCTCCAACAGGCAGCCTCGGGCTTCCTGTGACGAACTGCAGAAAGAGCCTCTGCTGCTCGGCGTCGAAGCTGCTCAGCACCTCGAACAGGAACCGAATGGCACGGCTGCACAAACACGACACGAAGACAACAGCGTTCATTTTCAAACTTTAACATGTTAGAGTGACAATTCTGTGTAAATATTATGCTTATTTACTTTGGCATAACCAGTTTTAAGTACTTTTTCCTCATATTGCTAGACTCAATATTACACTAAAAAACTGGTAAATTACTTTTTTTGGGGGGGGGGCTCGTAAAGCCATTCGCAGTAGTCCCTCGCTACTTCGTGGTTTTTCAATGTGATTGAACACGACACACAGTTGTCAACTTTAACATTACTCAGATGACACGGTATGGGACAAAAAAAGTTAACAGGAAAAAAAAAAAACTTTGGACAGGCACAACCATTTTGTGGTTTTCTTTCAATAAGCCTAGACTGTAACACCAGTCAAAAGAACTACAGTACCCAGAAGCCAACTGTGCTTCCAGCTACTGCTTTCTGCTGAAATGGAGGGAAAGTTTTGCAACACAAAGTCTGAAATAACGATCTATAAAGCTCACAGAACTGGCAGGAAAGCCTCAAATAATCCTGAAGCTTCCCCTCAGTGAGGACTGAACTAGACAAAGGGTCTTCTCCTACTCCATTCCTGTTTCCTGGAATAATTTGCAAAAAAGATGTGAAGCTCTCGACCTTGACCTCTCTAAGTGGCTTCAAACATCTGTTAAGTTCCTGGCAAGAACCAATGCAGACATGTTCCTGTTTAAAGTTTTCTACACCACCTTATAATCTAGCTGATGTTTTTTGTTTGTTTGTTACATTTTATTTTAAATACCACTTTATTTTCACTTGTTACAAGAATAAAAATAAAAAATAAAAATCTCAATTTGTACACATCCTTTATGATTGTCCACTGTTGTCATCATTCTTTGTTAAATTCAGGTCTCTCTTGTAAATGAGTCCCTGAGGCTCAATGGGATTAACCTGTATAAATAAAGGTTGAATGAAAAAAAATATAGATACTATTTTAGATTAAATTCATACAAAGTTGTTGTTGGAATTTTGGGCAGCAGCTGCACCAAGGTCCTCCAGAAATGTCTTAGTTTAATGTTTTTATCTGACACTAGTTGTACTTTAGGAGTTTAGCACGTTCACTGACTTTGCTCTGTTTTACTTTGGCTGGGAGACCAACTTCATTTATCTTGTGAAGTTCATGTAGTTTAAATGACACTGGATATATGAATTATTGTCTGTGACGGCCACGTTGTTTTTAAATGTTAGTTTATTTCACATCTTGTAGACTTGGGTTGTTTTTGTGCAGGCTCCTCACGAACACAATAAACGCAGCTCCTTGTGAGCGTCACTGCACAACAAACCTCTAACAACCAAACTGAGGCTTTTTTTATGTGTGTGCTTCCTGCAAACGTGTAGAAATGACCCACTCTTCCCCTTCAACGTGTTGCTCTTCTCTGTGAGCAAAAGCACTTTGGACTAACTTGACCTCCATCATCTCGAGGTAAATGTCACAAAACCAAACGAGCGGCGTGACGACAGCCTGGACTGGACACGCAGGAAGAGAATCACTTTCCAGGAGAAAAGGTTGGAGCTGAGATCTTCCTGTTTCAGGGCTTTAATGCTTCAGTTTTGTTTATATATTATTTATTATTTGTTCAGTTCTCCCTTTCTGAATGATGGAATGGGAACAATATTGTTGAATGGTGGACTAATAATGAATAATAACTGAAGGATGAATGTTTTTAGTTTTTGAGATTAATGTCTTTCTGGGCTGGATTTGAACAGGGAATGCAAGTAAACCTTAATGTTTTTGGTGCAAGATATTCAGTTACAATGAGTATAAATAAAAGATGAGTTTAAAAAAATCCACCATTAGACACAAAGGTGGAGCCAGGGGTGGCCAGTGGTGGCCTTGGCCCCCATAAAATAATCTTTGGTCACCCTATCCATGGGCCACCCTAAGCATGTAAGGAAAGAATATTTTTAAGCAAGATAAAAAAATAAAAATCATACTTTCCTCAAATGATGGAGGTGGCTGGTTAACATATACAGGTAGTCCCCGGTTTACGGCGTCATCGGTTTACGGCGTTTCGCGTTTACGGCCGTCACCCCCCAGTGACGTCATCACACCTCGCCACACCTCGCGGACTTTTTTTTGCAGCATTTTATGTTTTTTTCGGGTTTTTTTCGGGTATTTTGTTAGCTAACTGCTTGGAAACACATTAAAACACATTTAAAAACATAAATATGGCCGTTCTAAGTTGTTTTACATTGAAAAAACGTGTTTAAAAAGACGTTACCGATCGCCGGTTACGATTACGGTTAGACTTCTGGTCAAATGAGGACAGAGTGGGTGGAGTTATGGTAGGCAATTTGAAACCCTGAGCAAGAGGCTTGGTATATGTGGTTTGAGGCATTCACTCTGTGCCACAAAAGCCCGCCCCCAAGAGCAGTGGGCGCTGGGCAGCTACATGAGCGCCTAGCTCTGTCAAAGGACAGTGTTATTCAGCAGCAGGAAGCTGCCGAGAGATTGTAGGAAGTCTGTCAAAATAAAATGTAGAAATATAAATTATTAAAATTATGAAAAAATACACAAATTAGCCGCTCCTGCATATAAACTGTGGTGCACAAAGTGTTAGGGAAAAAGTAGCGGCTTGTACATGAGATTTAGTTGAATTGGCTGGACATTTACTTGCGCAAGGCTTTCAATAATCTGGCGCTGGATAAACAGGGAGCGCTTAAATGCTTTAACCACTAGGTGAGAAGATTTATGCTGATCAGACGGGCATGAATTGACATTCCCACTCTTCATATGCTCTTAAACACTTGATGCTGAAGATGACGATGCGATGAATGTACATTACACACAAAATAAAATAAAAAATGGGTTTAAAAAACTGTGAAACAGTAAAACTAATAAGTAAATCGCAGTATTGTGTTGGACGACTGTAATTTGGTCTGAAGTGCCTCCTTGCTGTGCTTATTTCTCTGTTCTCAAGGAAACAGGTTTCCTCTACTTTCAGTACAAAACTTACTGTTTTTTATTCCTTTAAAATTCCTATTTCTTTTAGTGTAACCTTCAAACATTAGCTTTCTTTTACAACTAAGAACATGTTTATAGCTTAAAACTACTAACTCATGTTTATATTTCATACTCATATGAACTTTTTGTTTAAAAAAAGTGTGACTACAAAATCTATAGTTCAAATTGTTGAACACAAATCTGACAATTATCGTTTTTTACAGCTGAATTAAAGTTTTATAAATAAATGAAAATGATACTGACATGATTTTATAATAATCTCCACTCCTGGCAATCATTAGATGATCGAGCTCGACCAGAGGAGCGTCGTCGTGATGAACTTTATCGACAGTACTATGAAGAACTCCAGCGGCGTTACGACACTGAGCGTCCTGTTGACTGCTCTGTGATCGTTGTCAACAAGTCGCAAAAGTAAGTTCACTTTCTGATCCTTACAGGGAGCAACAACCTTGAATCACAAGCACTGTTGGTGATACTCAGCCATGGCACATTTAATTTCATACTGCTCCTTTGTGTGTGCGTGTGTGTGCCTATCTGTACCTTTGCTTCAAAAACAACTGTAGGGAGTATGCGGAGACAGTCGGGCGGAATATCCGGGATTTGGGAATGGTGGTGGATCTGATTTTCCTCAACGCGGCAGTGTCTCTTACTCAGGCTCTTGAGGATGTAAGCAGAGCTCGTACTCCTTTTGCCATCATTATTACCCAGCAGCACCAGGTGCACCGCTCTTGCACTGTTAACATCCTGTTCGGCACACCTCAAGGTAGTCCCAACACCACAACTAAGTTGATTCTAAAAAACAACAACAACAACAACAAAAAAAACCTATTTAAAGGCATTAACCTGTTTTTTTTTTTTTTTCTTTTTTTTTAAATTCTTTCTTTCTTTTGCATTTTTCTTTTCTTTTGCGTGTAATTCTTATAGAGCATCGCAACATGCCAATGCAAGATGCCATGATGCTGGTAGCCCAAAACTACGACATCTACAAAGTTGAAAACCGTGAAAAAGAACGGGAAGAAATTGCGAGAAAAGCTGCCAAGATGGCGGATGACGTGTTACTTCGAGAACCAGACAGAGAGAGCCATCCCACTTCAGTACTCACTTCCATCACTCTGCTCTCTGAAAACAGGTTCGTCAGCTCAGACATATCTTGAAATAACGCTCTCTATTAATTAAAATTGTGTCTTTAGAGAATCAAGTTTTGCTATTTTGATCCTGTCTTTAATGAAAAAAAAAATCTTCACACTTTGAGTAATACATTTTGACTGTTTGGTTGCTGGTTAGGTTTTTAACTCCAGAGGAACTGGACCGTCTCATTGCATACCTACAGGACAAAAGAGCTCGACTTGTTCAAGGCTCAGCAGATTCTGTTGCAGGTAACCATGTCAATAAAGTGCAAGTTTGCATTACACTCATTTGTTCTTGAAGTAATGTGTGCGCACAGATGTATATTTAACAAGCTTTTAGTGACCATAGTATTTACTTAAATACCTTTCAATGACTGAAACTATTTTTTAAAATACACTGCCTGGCCAGAAAAAAGTTACTGCCAAACAAAAAGGTCACACACTAATATTTCGTTGGACCGCCTTTAGCTTTGATTAAGACATGCATTCACTGTGGCATTGTTTCAGTAAGCTTCTGCAATGTCACAAGATCCATATCCATCCAGTGTTGCATCAACTTTTCACCAAGATCTTGCACTGATGACTAGGCACTATTCATTATGGGTGCATCACTTCACCTGCCTCTCTTCTTACCCTGATGTGTCCATCACTCTGGAACAGGGTAAATCTGGACTCATCAGACCACATGACCTTCTTCCATTGCTCCAGAGTCCAATCCCTAGCAAAATGAAGCCTTTTTTCCAATACACAGCTGTTCAGTCTCAAACCCTTGAGTTCTCTTCACATTGTGCATGTGGAAATGCTCTTACTTTCACTGGTAAACATAGCCCTGAGTGCTACCAGTTGCCGATCACGATCATTCAGAATTTTTTTCCCTCCACATTTCGTCCTCAAAGACAATGAGTCTCCACTATCCTTCCAGGTTTTAATAATGTGTTGGACAGTTCTTAACCCAATTTTGGTAGTTTCTGCAATCTCCTTAGATGTTTTCTCTGCTTGATGCATGCCAATGATTTGACCCTTCTCAGACTGACATCTTTTCCACGACCACGTGATGTGCCTTTCCACATGGTTGTTTAATAAAGAGAAGCAACACATTGCACCAGTTAGGGTTAAATAACTTGTTGCCAGCTGAAAGATAATTGTCCATGCAGTAATTATCCAATAGGAGGCTCGTGCCAATATGCTTAGTTAAATCCAGGTGGTGACTTTTTTGGGGGGCCTGGCAGTGTATATAGGACAACAAAGTTATTTGTATCAAATAGTAACATAATTTGTTCTTCTGTAGCTCCAGTCCATGTTGGAGCTTCTGCAGGAGTGCATCATGATGCCCCACCATTGTCTGCAGGACCCCCACTTCCATCAACTCGTGCTCCTACCTCCTCAAGTCATCTGTCAGCTGATTCAAGTGCTTCAACTAAGCCGAATAATCAGCAAGAGCTTCAAGCTAAAGTCCCCAGTCTGTTTAACAGCAGCTCTGGGCTATCACCAGGAAGCAGCAGTGGAATTGGTTCTGCTGGTGCCCCCCAGCCACACCCCTATGGCTCTCTTGGTCCTTCCCAAATCCCCTCTCGTCCACCTATGTCTGGTCCTCTTGGTCCTTCTCAAAACCCCTCTCGTCCACCTATGTCTGGTCTTCAAGCTGCATCCCAGAGCTACAACTCCCAACCAGGCCGTATGCCATTACCTTCAGCTGATCAGAGACCCCCTGTGGCAACTTCAGGGGTCAGTTTTGACAACCCCAGTGTCCAGAATACTTTGGACACATTTTTTCAAAGTGGACCATCCCGCAATAGTTTTGTAGGTTCAGGGTCCACTCAGCAACCACCCCCAAGAGCAGCACCCAACATGGGCCAGGGCCCACCCATGTCAATGTATCCTCGCCGCTACTGACGAGCTGTAATGAAAATAAGTACGGTTCTGCTCTACTGATAGAAGTAGACGCCACATACTTGTCTGAATAACCAATTTACCAGTTTTGTAATGTTAAACTTTAGAGACAATTTGTAGAAGTTTTAATTTTCCCTCTCATTATTGTGTTTGTAAACTTAGATAACTTACCGGTACTCAGACCCTACTAATTAATGGTCTGTTTTCAAATGTTTGCCTGCAGAATTTTATTGTCTTTTTACGAGTCAGTTAAGCAATGGGCTTATGAAGTACCTTTTGGTTTTCCAGTCATCTGTTTGGCGTTTTATAGTTTTGCATTGTGTTTCATTTGTACGTTGTACATTGTCCAAATAAGACTTAATTAAAAACTCCAGACACACTTGCTGTAATAAAATGATATTGGTTTATTGCATTTTGTGCTGACAAATCTATAAAATGGAACGGATATCACCAGAAGCCATAGATATAAGCATTTGAAATGTTGGATAAAACTACAATTTTTCTTTTTTTAATGTACCATGAATCACACAATAGAGAATAATACATGTCTTTTTTAAATTTTAGAATATTTAAATTACACTGACACAGAAAATAAACACCTCCACACTAGCTGTATTTTATTTATTTACATGTTACCTCTTCAAACCCTTGCCCCAAACCACCCCCACCCCCCCCCCCACCACCCTGCAGTTGCAAGTGCACATTTAGACACATCCACACCCCACAGAACTGAAAGGAAAACACTACAATTTACCAAAAGACTGGGAACAGCTTTAAGGAAAACTCATGAACAGATCAGAATGAACAAACATATTTTATAATAGAGAAATGTAACACAACTGTGTGTATTGATTATAAGCATCTACATCAATTTTGTTCCTCAAGCATCCATACAAAATATTAAACAATTCCAGTGAATTAAATCAAACCTGGACATAGATTGGGATCTCTGGAGGGATGTGCTGCCTTTCAAATTAAAGACTACAGGAAACTTCAAGTATTTTGGGAAGGAGCTTTATGAGAAACATGGTTGTACTTAGAAAAGTCTAGCTTACGTTTTTGCCTAGCACAAAGAGTGGAAACAGCCCAGAATATGGAGGCATGCCTACTTTTTTACTAAAATAACAGTGAAACAATGTTCGGTTCTTTAAAGTTCTTGGATCATGTTCCTGTTTCCAGTTTGTGTGCTACGTTGCAACAAGAAAGACCCTTTCTCATAAGATCCAACAACTTATTCACAGGTTGTTTGGCTGTTAAACCAAAAGTTTGGCTGACTTAAAAGTATTTTCAAATACAAACCACAGCTGGTGAGAAAAAGGTCGACGCACAGTTCTGGTTTGGCAGCAAACGCCGCCTTTGAAACAGCTTGTAGAAAATTAGCTTTGGCACATCCAGTTGTCATTGTTAGGTTTTGTGGATTTGCTACGCAGTTTTCAGAGGATGGGTTTTCTTTTTTCCAAGTTTGTATCTAGTTCACTGGAGCACATTTTTTTTTTATCACACCTAACCGAAATAAACTTTGGTAATTATTTGTATATAACTGACACAATAAGAGGACTTTGTCGATCAAGCATTGAAAAATAGAATCTTCTATAGTAATCTTGGATACAATAGGCCGGTCCCAAAACAAAACCAAAAAAAAAAAAAGGGGGGGGGGGTTCTACTAGAAAGAAAGAAAAAGTTTCAGACTGATAGAAACAGAATACTTATATATCACAAACACTCAATATATTTTCAGCACACCTTGTTCAGGGTAGTTGCATGCATGCATTGAGTAACACAACAGAACCTGGACTGGGACTCTGCTTGGACAAAGTTTGACAAACACTTGAGTTTTTCTCATCTGGCTCCCAAAAGGATGAAAAGTGTGATCATTGTTTTCCCTCCTACATCAGTTTCCCTGTGATCCACCAAACTAAGGGTACAAGTCTGAGCTGCAGACCGTGTGTCTTCTCTGCAATAATCAGAGATTAGTTTCCTGTTAGTCTCAGCAGGACAGTGTCCTCAGCCCGGTAACGTGTTCAGAGCCCTTAATATCCATTTAAGGATGGAGACTGAGTAATGATCACCAGCAGGTTCTTCTTCATGCTACAGTTGTGCAGGTGATGGGTCTGATCTAAATCATGGATCAGTTTGGGGCTTGGGGACAGGGAGAGGGACGTGCTGGTTTCTTAAGCAGCCTGTCTCGTCATGTGCAAGCAGAGCCCGTACCAGAATTGGAAGCGCAAGTTTTATATTCTTTGATCATTTTTCAGAATTATACTGCAGTCACATTTAAAATATAGAGCTGGGGTGGATATTTTGTCACAGGGATGGGGAGAGATCAAGGGGTCAGGGCAGATGTGATGAGGAGGGCGTTGTGGGAAGTGACAAGCACAATAAATATGTTTTTTTTTTTTTTTAATTTGGCAAAAAAAAAAAAATCTTGGGCATGCTGATGTTGCTAGGCTAATGGCTAGGAAAGCCAATGAGTTAAAAACTAAGGATGAAATGAATAATAGAAACTGTCACAGTAAGAGCTGGCTGTAATACAATTTCTGCCACAAGAGGCCGCTGTGAGACAGCAGTCCACTGCTGCAGTGAGCTCTGTCCCAGCCACATTTAGGTCTAACACATAGATCTTCATGGTTAAACAAGATCTGCTGTCCAAAGCTGTAATTAGGTCAGTAACTGCTGACACTTCTGTTGTATAAAAACAATAAATGAGAAACTAAATCATTGTGGGAACAATATTGCACATGATCTTACAAAAACTAAGACTATGTCCACAGTGCTAGAACAGTGTACAACAAAAGACAACAGAGTGATACAGTGTTTCTGACTTTAGTGATAAATATATTTACAAAAGTGAAATGACCCTTTCGAAGGCTCATCTGTTCATAAAATCTTTTATGACGTTACATAAAACTACTTGTGAAAGTTTTGAATATAACAAGTAAAGTGAACTCAATTTCTGTTGATTTCTTTTATTTCATTTTTAGTTTTTTTTTTTTTTTTTTAGTATTTATTTTATTTTCTTGCAAAAGACTTGTTTTCAAGGTTTGGCCACGTTGCTTACTGTAACTTTTTGTGAGTGGCTGGCCATCTTCTCCCCCACCGGGCTGCACCTTGAACATGTAAGTCATCACTATAGAAACCACTAAAATATTGCCACATAGTACCATGCAAACAGCAATTATAAAACATTTATATTTCAATAAATAAATTCATTTTCAATAAACCTCTCCGGTAAATGTTGAATATCTTCTTTTTTTTTTCTGAAGAAAAATTTAAAGGCTCAGATGATGCAGGCGATGCTGTAGATAGTCCTAAAATAACTGCACTCTGCTGCGAGCAACTCCTTTTGTCTATGACAAGCATGTTTATGAAAAAATAGGTAAATTTGGCACTGGAAAATCTTTGAAAACTAGAAGCTGCTTTTCGTTAAGCAGCAAATATGCCAAAAGTAGATTTTCAAGCAGTGACATTTATCACATACATCAAAAATTCTTATATTTAAACATGACGGCAGCTCCTGTCACGTCTAAAGAAATTCAAATTGCGTTAACTTGAAGCTGCTTCTCTTCAGTTTTGGAATAATGAACAATGAAGAGCGCAGTGAAAAAGAAAAGGAAGGAGGAAAGGAACGATTTGCCCGCAGTTGTAATAATATTGCATCAAGATATTCAGAATAGTTTTCTATTAAAACGGAAAGGTAACCCTGTCCAGGAATAACGTGTGTATACAGGTACAGCCTTGTCTTAGATAACCACCGCCTCCAATGATATGTTTATGTCTATACCCTTATTCGCTTCATTTTTTAAATTTTAATTCATCTCTATTTACAGTACAAATAAATCTATAGATACTAGCAGCATTCACAACATATGATCAGACATCCAAGCAACACTAAAAACGTAAATACGGGTTTTAATAGTTCTAGAAACTAATTTGTTTTGCTTTTGTATACTTTATATACTATGTATATATACATATATATTAATTTCTTTTTATTTATACCTCTACTACAAGTGCAAATGACCAATAATAGTTTCTTTGAGAAAAGAAACCGGAGTAGTTCAAAGTAAAGTGACGGCTGTCGTTGGTCAGAGTGAGATGATTCAGGACTGTGTCGGACTTACGAAATCTACATATACAAAATATATGTGTACAAAAATACAAAGTAAATAACATGAACACGTGAGTCCAGATTCTTCAGCTATTGCACATTCCTTCCAAAATGCACTTTTCAAACCTAAATATGATTCACAAGTCGTTCAGTCCGGGGCGTGTGGCTCAAATCGTCACCAATCTGGAGGTTGTAAAATCTGACTGGAGAATCTACTGCATAGAGTTCATACTCGTGGACAAAGTGAGGTTTGTGTAGCTACAGAAGCCGCTCCGCTTTGATTATTTTTTTCTGTAAGATCCTACAAACAAATTACTGAGAGATGTTGAGCATGTCGTCCGAGTTCGAGCAGAAACGTTAGCGGCTGAGTGTTTTATGAAGGGCCGAACATGCAGCTTTATTTATCTACAGGGTGACTCAACAGTTGAATCACTTCCATTTTCACATCAGGTAAGTTTGCTTTTATTAGTACACTTTGTTCCCTCTTCCTACAACCAATAGAATTTCATTTACTATTTCTATTTGGAAAAATACTTTGATATGGCACATTTATTGTACGTGAATTTGGCAAAACAACTACACTATATAAATATAGCTTAAGTGACAATCAACATGACATATTTTGTCATTATGTGTAAATGTGAGTAAACATGAACACATATATGCTCTCTTGATGAAAAAAAAAAATACAGGTATATATTTTTAAAACAACTCTATGAAAGCCTCAAAATTTCACTTGGTGCACAGTGATGGAGAGTGCAGATGCTTTGCTTTGTTGAGGTTACAATGATGGTTACCATAGTGACATAAGCCAATAAATAAATACATTAAATAAATAAATATTTATATATATTCATATATTAAAAACAGCGTTTTCTTGTTAGGTTTTTGAGCAAAGGAACCCTTTTTCTTCTCACTAAAAGCTTTTTAGTTTTCGTCACAAAAATACTACACTCATACCAACAACGCTTGTACATTATTTACAGAGTCGCACGCGAGGGTCGAGAGGTGCTGGCGGTGATACCCCCCGGGGGGGGGGGGGGGGCGCTCTTTGTATTGTCCCCACTCTGATGTCATCCCAGCCGTCTGCCAAGAAACTATTCACAGTTTAATTATGTGTCAATCTCAACAAACAAGCCTGATATCTTCTCATTTTCTTTTTCTTTTTTTTTTTGGCACTAACCGTGGCCACAGAAACAAACAGCCACTAAAGAAATGAGCAGAAACGAGTGTGTGCATGTGATGGGTGAGGGGGTGAGGGGATGGGGAGTAACAGAACAAGAGAAGTTGTGAGCAGGTTAAAGATCATATTTCTGCCGGTTTGACCCACATTTTCACAGTTCATACTTAACAGCTGTATCCTCGTCGCTCCTCCAGCTGGTGGTCGTGACTGTGGGCTGCAGAGGCTTTTGTCATGAACATCAGAACGATAAAGGGGTGAAAATTGTCCGATCGCCACGAGGGAACTGAGTCGAGCCGGTCCTACGCTGAGCTCGTTTCTGACAGCTCTCAGATGTGTGGAGTAGACAGACGCCAGATCTACGTGTGTGTGGAAAAAAATGAAGAAGCCGAAACAAAGACAGACACAAACACGCATGTGTTCTCACACATCAGCGAAGAACCCACTGACTGATGGAAAGAAAAAGAACGTAATCTCTAAATCTCGACTTAACGCGTGAGTTTGCAGTAGTCTAAGCAGATTATTGGACTATGGTGAAGAAGGTTTTGGTTTCGTCCGTCTGCTGCGGGTGGAGAAGTGCTAAAGCTGAACTGGTTGAGTGTGAAAAAGGAAATCTCGCAGAAATCTACGCGACCTGATGATGAAGCAGCGACGATGGAGGGGTGAGAGTGCAGCTGATGGAGGGACAGGTCTAAGGGGGTGGGTCGTAGTGGGAAGGGAGGGAGGGGGAGGCTGCTTTTTCAGGAGTAAATGGTGATAACCTCACGGCCACCTCCACGGACCAGGAGGACACGATTGAGACCCTCAGTGAGAACCTCGAGGAACTCCATATCTGAGAGAGAACGGTTAAAGAAACTACAGATGGAACACAGTCAGGTCTGGTGGCTTTAGCTGCACAAGGAGCAGAATCTGGAGTTTAATCAACATTTTTCAATTCAGTTTATTTATACAGGACCAAGTCACGACAGACGTCTCAGGCACTAACAGAAACGTTCATATGTAAAAAGTAAGTTGAGAACATTTTTTATCTGAGGAGCGGACTGCTTTGAGTTTAACTGCATCGCAGACTCTCATCTCGAGCAAGCACAGAGGCAACAGTGGAAAGGAGAAACTCCCTGATGAGGAAGAAACCTTTAGCAGAACCAGGGTCAGGACAAGCAGCCATCTGCTTCGACTGGCTGGGTTTGAGATGACAGGAAGAACAGATAAACAATGGCAGGTTGAGAATCACATTTAGAAATACAGTTGTCGGTTCATTTATCGCGGAATCGCTCTGTCGTGGTTTTTCAAAATAAGAGCGGACATGACACACAATTGGCTGATTGATGGATGAGCTGCATGATCGGCAGGTAATTTTTATTTAAAATGAATTATTTTAAATTATTTGGACCCTGCTGCAGAAAAAGCTTCCTCTTGACTTTGTGGAGCCCTTACTGCAGGATAAGCATCTTGCTGCAGCTGATCAGCTGCTCTCCGTACAGAGCGGGGAAGTGGGCGTGGCCAAGAACGCTTGCAGTTGATTGAGTGCAACCATGGCTGAGAGGAGGCAGAGAGCTAAAATCAATACATTCTGTGCTCTTTTAGAGCGTTTAGAGTTTAGAAACATTATTTAGAATATTGCAAGAGTGTGGGAAGGGTTTAAAACACCTTAAAAATATATAAACTAAAATAAAGTACTACTTACTACTTGTACTATTATCTCCACTGGGCTTCAGAGTTTACACTGTGCAGTGGAAATGGGATTTTTGCAACTTGTCCATATCTTTTTTAAATTTTATTTTACAGTTTAATCTCAAATACAGGCGGTCCCCGACCTACGGCGCTCCATACTTTAGGCGCTGCCCCCAGTGACGTCATCGCGCCGTACGTTGCCTTTTTTATGCAGCATTTTATATATTTTTTTCGAGTTTTTTTTTAGGGTATTTTGTTAACTAACTGCTTGGAAACACATTAAAACACATTAAAACACATTAAAACGGCAGTTCGAAGTTGTTTTACATTGAAAAAAACGTGTTTAAAAAGACGTTACCGATCGCCGTTTTAGTTTCGGTTTCGATTGGCGCCATGTGCGTTCGGCTCCAACCTACGGCAGAATCGACCTACGAACGGTCCTTTGGTCCGGAACCCGTTCGTAGGTCGGGGACTACCTGTATATATATATATATATATGTATACAGTAAATATATATTTTTTCCTTCTCCCAACAATAAAACAGCAGAGAGGGACAAACTAATTAAAGGCGGAGTCCCATGTTTATTGGCCGGTTGAAGGCGGACACATTCTGATGAAGTCTCCGTACAGAAACTCTTGTCTGGACCAGAACTTCTGATCCGCTCAACATAATATAACAGAACTTCTTACACATGCATATACAGTGTCACATACACTTTTCCTCACCCCTGCTTTAAGGTCAAGTTCACAAATCAAGGTCAAATGTTATATATGGTCTTTGCAGTATAATAGTGTGACGTTGGCTAGAATGTGCCGTACGCGCTGCTCTAGTTACCAAAATAAAGTGTTGATGTTAATGTTTACCAATCACGGGTCTGTTCCAGGCAGGCGAAGCGGCTGCTGGTCCAGATTGTGGAGCGGTGTAGAAATGGTCCGGGTTTCCACGGTGACGGGGAGGGCGGGACTTCAGTGCAGGAGATGCTGATCCCGGCCAGCAAAGTGGGACTGGTGATCGGCCGAGGAGGCGACACCATCAAACAGCTGCAGGTAAAACGTCCAGCACCAAGAGGGATCAGGACGTTTGGATCATGGTTCTACTCTTAGACGGGATAGTCATCCAGGTGGTTGCAGGTTTTAACAGAACTGGTCCAGTCTCAGGTTGTGGGACTGTTTCATACCCTCCTCTCTTGTTTTGGTACAACGTCTTAATACAAGGAGCGTAACACCCAGACCTGATCTGGAAACACCCGCCAATGGAAGGTTCTGGGTCAGATAAGTGAGGTGGGGTTCTAGATCAGATGTTCTCCGGTCACATAAGGTTTGTTCAGGTAGAACTCATCGGTACCTGTAACTCCTACTCAGTGTGTTTGGTTCTGTTTTCTGTCAGGAGCGAGCCGGGGTGAAGATGATGATGATCCAGGACGGCCCGATGCCAACGGGAGCCGACAAACCTCTCCGCATCTCTGGAGACCCCTACAAAGTCCAGGTACTGATGGTTTCACTGGCTCGGTTCTCCACGGAACGTTAACGTTTGTTAATGTGATGAGTTGGAAAGCTTTGATTGGGCTGAATTTTACCTCTTCGTGGAACATCTGGATTGGCGGTTCTAGATCAAGTGAATAAGATCCTCAGTTGTCGACCTAGAACATGTTGCACATTCTAGATAAGTAGTCATTTAGAACGTTCCTGGCCAGCTGAGTTCCTGCTCATGTGAAATGTTCTACAACAACGAGGAGAACTCACTTTGGATGAAAGTTTTAGACCTTTCAGAACAGTCTGTTCTAGGTTGAATGAAAGAAGAGGTTCTAGATCATTTTAATGTAGCTGCACGTTTCTAGATAACGGAAGAGTTCAGATCAGGTTAAAGGTTCTTCAGTGAGGTTGTAGGTTCTGGATCAGATGGTTTTATGTGAGGTAGAACAAAAATGTTCTATCTTCAGTTTAATGTTCTTGATCAGAAAGCTCTCCAGATGTGATGAGAAATAGATTTTATTTTGAAGGACCCATAGATCCTCTTTAGTTCCACAATAAAATGATTCAGCCTCAAAGGTGCTGTTAACCTCAAAGATCTTCAGTTAAAAGGTTCTAGATCAAACCGCAGGTTCTTTGCAAGGTGGACGTTCTAAAATGTTTAAGAAGAACCTCGATTGGTTGGAACGCTCTGCCGTAAATGATTTTGTTAAAATTGAAAGAAACATGTTAAAGGTTGAAGTTTAGTTTTAGGTTCTCGCTGTTCTAGAACTTTAAAGAGGTTAAAGAAGAACTCTTATCTAAGGTTCTAAATGAACTCATGAAAGAAACGGTTTCTTAGCAGCCTAAAGTCTGAGATTAGGGGGTTCTAGCTCCTGGTCTGAGGTTCCTTATCAAACCAAAGGTTCCGCCTTAAGCAGGAAGTTCTCAGGTGAAGACAGTCAGGTGTGGTTCTTACAGCAACAGTGGAGAACCCAAGATCTGAGGATCCGAGTTTGTTTGTTGTCCTGGTCCAGGCAGCCAGGGAGCTGGTGCTGGAGGTGATCCGGGAGAAGGACGGAGACTTCCGGTCCGGACGCAGCGACTTCGGTGGCCGACTGGGAGGAGCCAACCTGGATGTGAGGAGCTCGCCAACAAACGCACTGTGTGTTTTCAGCACGTCAGAACCGCTAATCCAGGTCCCGTCTGTTTCAGGTCGCCGTCCCCAGGTTCGCCGTGGGCATCGTGATCGGCCGAAACGGAGAGATGATCAAGAAGATTCAGAATGATGCCGGAGTCCGGATCCAGTTTAAAGCAGGTCCGTGAACCCGTTTACCTGAACTAAAGAACCTTAGCTAAAACCAGTCAAGTGCGAGTTCCAACCAGCCGAGCGCTAGCTCAAACCAGCCAAGCGCGAGTTCAAACCAGCCGAGAGCAAGAGCTAGGACCAGCCGAGCACGAGCCAGAACGAGCGAGAGCTAAATCTAGCATAGCGCAAGTTAACAACAGTCATGGAGAAAATGAAACAGAAGCTAAATGGTCCAGTCAGTAGCTGCGATCAAAAGTTGGCAGGTTGTAGTACCGTATTTTCCGCTGTATAAGTCAGTTTTTTTCCTAATTTGCATATCCTGCAACTTATACGGCGAAGCGACATATTTATGGATTTTTCCCATATTTTTAGACCAATTTTTGGCTGAGATATGACCGTTTCAATTCATTTTGAAGGAAAAATGTTGCAGTATCACTTTTGGCCGCTAGGGGTGCAGTGCAGTACCACTTTCAGCGTCAGTGTCAGTGGTGACGCAAAATAGATGCGACTTATACGGCGGTGCGACAGGTTTATGTATTTTTCCACGTTATTGGACATAATTGGACTTATGCGACTAATACGGCGGTGCGACGTGTACGACGGAAAACACTGTATGTACTGCATAATATATATTACTCATTTACATTTGTGGTAAAATTTATTTTTGTGGGGTGGTGGGGGCTCAAATCAATATTCATTGTGTTCTTTTTAACATTAAAATTGGCCTCTTTTATGATTCTTACAGTCCCAAGTTCTTTCAGGTTTTGTTGTTTGCCATCTTGTTATTCAGTTCTGTTCTAGTCTCTTCCTTTTTTTTTTTTTTTGTAGTTTTAATTTTGTTGTTTGTCCTGCTTCTCTCCTCCTCTGTCACACCTGCTCTGGATTTTTAATCTGGTATATAAATAGTCCCAGTTCTCTTCAAAGCCTCACATCATCGTTGCTTGGGCTCTAGTCTGATTTCATTTGTCTTTAGTTTATTTCCAGTTGTTACGAGTTTTAATTATTTTTATTTGCTCATTGTATGTACAGTACTGCCTTTGCAATGCTTTTTGTTTAATTGTGTGTTCAATAATGGTTCACAAACATTCAGCTCCCTCAGAACCTTTGCATTTGGGTATTGGGTCAGTGGGGCTTTTGTCCTGTCTCTGTCTGTTTCCTCATGTTTCTCGCTCTCAATGTTTTCCCTCCTTGAGTTCAGCCCCTGTCACACCTGTGTCTCATGTTAATCACCGCAGGTGTCTGTCATTGTCCCAATCAGTGTCTGTGTATATATAGTTAGTCCTTGGTTTACGACCGTGTTTGTTTACGAATTTCTGCATTTACGACCGCCACCCCAGTGACGTCATCGCGCCGTTCGTTGCCTTTTTTATGCAGCATTTTATATTTGTTCGGTTTTTTTTAGGGTATTTTGTTAACTAACTGCTTGGAAACACATTTAAAAACATTAATACGGCCGTTCGAAGTTGTTTTACATTGAAAAAACATGTTTAAAAAGACGTTACCGATTGCCGTTTTACTTCCGGTTTCGTTTACGGCCGAAAATCCGCGTTTACGGCCGCCAGCGGGAGCAGTTCTGGTTTTCGACCGAATCGGTATCCGACCGGGTCGTTGGAACGGATCTCGGTCGGAAACAGGGACTACCTGTATTCAGTTCCTCTTTGTCTTGTCTTTGTCTCAGGATTGTCCTCATGGTGTGTTCTACCTTTCGTCCTGTGTCCAGCTTTTCTTGTGAGTACGTTGCCCCGTAACCTTTAGCTTTTTTTTTTTGGAAAATAAATATTCTTGAAATTTTCCACGAGCCTCCTGTCGTCCTCCTGCACTTGACTTCAACACTTCGCACAGCAGAACCTGACAGGTTTTCATCTGCCCTGATTTTATGAAAATATTTTTATGACATTTAAAATTGGATGAAAAAAAATCTATGACAAAGGAGCAAAATATCATTACTGAGGTTATTGACTACGGTGACATTGTTTGTATGACTGTTCCTACAAGCACCTTGCAGATGTTGGACACTGTCTATCACAGTGCGCTAAGATTCATAACTGGTTGTAACTATCATACCTATCACTGCACTGTGTATTCACTGGTCAATTGGTCAATTCACACAGACTTTCACACTGGTACATTTTCATCTTTAAATCACTTATTGGTCTGTTGCCCACATGTCACTTTGTGAGTGCAGCTACAGCGTGCACTCTCAGGACATGATTACCGGTACATGCAGTGTAGGCAAAAGGGCCTTCTCCTACTTCGCTCCTGTTTCCTGGAACACCTTTAAAAAAATATGAAGCTCTTGACTTTGAGCTCTTTTAGGGAATTTAAACAACTAAATTCATGGCAAAAACCAACACAGACATGTTCCTGTCTTTAGCATTTTATACCGCTTTATAATGTAGCTGTTTCTGTTTTGATTTCATATCTTCTGTTTGTTTTAATTTCATTTCTTCTCTTTACTTTTCAGTTTTTATATATAGTGTGTATATGTATACAGGTAGTCCTCGGTGTCCGACCGAGTTCCGTTCCAACGACCCGGTCAGATACCGATTTGGTCGTAAACCCGAACTACACACACGTGGCGGCCGTATACGTGGATTTTAGACTGAAAACGAAACCGAAACTAAAACGGCGATCGGTCACGTCTT
>JARVGV010001459.1:25085683-25099767 GCA_031762435.1 Hypsolebias longignatus | reverse complement strand
GGTCTCTCTTGAAAATGAGTTCCCGTGGCTCAATGAGACTAACCTGGATAAATAAAGGTCAAATGAAAAAAAAAAAAAGAGTCATCCTGAAGCTGACAGAGAGAACGGGTTCAGATCCGATCTGGATATTCTGATATCCTCCACCTGATGGTGTCCACCAGCAAACACCAGGAAGAAGAGTACAGATGAGACTTCCCATTCAAAGTGAGGGGGAGGGTGATGATTAACCACAACTGTAAAATTTGACTGTTGTCCATAAAAACGCAAACTTATACTGTATTTGATAAAAAGGGTTATGATGTGCCTGACTTGAAGGTTATCTGCACACACAACAGTGGCTCAACTGTGATTCTTATACCGTCATTGCCCACACTGAAGGCAACAGGCTGCTCATATCTTTACCTGCAAGTGTATGTGCATTCTTGTTTGTCTGTAGGGTTAGCAAAATATCTCATGACCCTCTGAACAGATTTGAATGAAGCTCTCTGAAAGTAATCACTGCATAAACATTTGCAACTTATTTTGGAGTCAACCCCATTCAAGCTGCCACAGCTAAGCAAACTTAAACACAAAAATGGCTTTAACTCAGACAATTTTACAGATATGCAGCCAAACTTTGCCAAACTTTGGTGTGGTAGTAGCTGAGAGTAATCCCCAACAGTCTTTTCACAGTACTGCATGAGACCAGAAAGTTGCTCACAAGGTGTGACCACATTTCTGATATTTCTCATAAGCTGATCAAAGTTTTACACTCCAGCATGAAAAGTGGTCATACACATTTCTTGAAACAACACCAGGTTTTTATTTGGCAACCATGTTTTTATTTGGCAACCATGTTTTGTTCTGACCTAATTGTCTTTTCCTGGGTCTTTGGATTTTCACAAGAACATCATCAGTCCATGCTTGTGTAAATAGCACCCAGAAAACCCAGTTCCAGAAGTTCTCAGATGAATTGTGATGTATTGTATTAAAATATAAGCTCTGAGGAGGTGAAGCTAACGTTGTCCTACAGAGTTTGGACCACAGGTAGGGTGTGGGGATGCAAACTGTGTGAAATATTCAAAGTGTTGCAGCTTTTTCTGGATATTCCTGTGTTGCAGCTCCTATAAGTGTTGACTTGCAGGAGAGATTCTTTATCTGCATGAATTTTCACTAAAACAAAACATCAGGGAAGTAAATGTGCACAGTGTGATACAGTCTATTAATATTATGTTTCATTCAGCTTTGGTTGTTGTTGTTTTTCCAGGAAAACCAAACAACAACAAACAGTATCATCTAACGAGACCTCGAACTACCTTAATTCACACAGCAAATACAAAACCACCTCTGGTTACCTTAAGATTGTAATTATTATTCTGGTTCATGTTTAAAGCTGCTTAGCCTCTAGACAAAGTAGAAACGTGTAGTTAACTTTTAGGTTTGAAGATGCAAAGTTTCCCTACGACAACGTTACTTGTAAAAGTTTAATTTGGATGCTACAAGTAAGTGCTGTCTGTGCTAGCAGCAGGTGATAACTCTTCAACTGCTCTGAATTACCTGTTAACCTTGCGAATCCACCGATGGTTTCCGGAAGCGGCAGCCTCTTGAGGTAGGCCGGAAGTTGGACTTTAATTATCTTCGACATAGTTTCGAAAACCATCTTGGGTTACTCGGCAGGGCCGGGGTTTTTGCTTTTTTGTGATTGACTTGGATGGTTCCTGTGGCTCGTTTATGTCGCTGCGCTCTTTTCTAAACGCAGCTTGGCGCCGGTACGTAACTATGCTCCCGTAAAACGCGAGAGAAGACAAAGATAAGCGTAAACATCTCTGTGAATAGACTTAATTCTGACACGTGACTGAAGAGGAGACCAATCAGCGTCGGAGGAGTTGGTGCTTCTTGATTGGTCAACTCGAATACCGGGTTTGTGACTGGCCTCTTTAAAAAGGGTGGCGAGATTAACGTAACCTACATCCGGATTAAAAGCAGGTACCAAGCAGGCATTAAGCAGGTAAAAGTAGTACAACATATTGATCTGGTTTAACTAATTGAGGTTGGCAATAAGAAGCAGAAACAAACATTACTGAAACTGACAATAAAGTCACACTAATTAAAGTTTTTGACACCGAAACAAAATTATAATAACAGTACATATAACAATTATTTTAGGTAAAATCGGGGATAAGAATATAAAAGGAGTTGAGCATGCATCAGGATAGCATAAAAGAAGTTGAACCTGCAACGTGTTCAACTTCTACTGCTACTGTTTACCTCACTGACAGACCATCACTTAGAGTACATGTTTGCTGTTTATAGATAAATTTTCAAATACACGTTGAAATAGTTCATATTGGTTGATATTTTACATTCAGTGCTTCATCTCTCTCCAGTGATACAGCTCTTCAGACGTTCATATGAAGGATCAGCTCGATAATCGCTTATTTTGCAGTGCAGTATAAATTGTTGAATAAAATTAGTAATATCAATTATTCAAAAAACGTTCAATACAAAGCGAAGAGCAAAACATCTTCTGTTACAAATAAAGTCCAGTTGTTATTCTATTGAAAGTTTTTTGAATTTATCATGTCCTGGATGACTGAGAATCTTCACCAGCAGATATCAAATATGAAAATCTGATATGACTGGTTTCGTATTTTGTCACTAACAGGAAGGAAAAAAATCCATCCATCCATTCTCTTCCGCTTATCCGGGGTCGGGTCGCAGCCTAAGTAGGGAGGCCCAGACTTCCCTCTCCCCAGCCAATTGGGCCAGCTCCTCAGGGGGAATCCCAAGGCATTCCCAGGCCAGCCAAGAAACATAGTCCCTCCAGCGTGTCCTGGGTCTTCCTCTTGGTCTCCTCCCAGTGGGACGTGCCTGGAATACTTCACCAGGGAGGCGTCCAGGAGGCATCCTAACCAGATGCTCGAGCCACCTCAACTGGCTCCTCGCGATGTGGAGAAGCAGTGGCTCTACTCTGAGTCCCTCCCGGATGACTGAGCTTCTCACCCTATCTCTAAGAGAGAGCCCAGACACCTTGCGGAGAAAACTCATTTCGGCCCCCTATCCGAGATCTCATTCTTTCGGTCACAACACAAAGCTCATGACCATAGATGAAGGTAGGAATGTAGATCGACCAGTAAATTGAGATCTTGGCCTTTTGACTCAGCTCTCTCTTCACCACGAGCGCCCGCTTCAGTGCTGACACTGCACCTATCGATCTCACGCTTCATTTTTCCCTCATTCATGAACAAAACCTCAAGATACTTAAACTCCTCCACTTGGGGCAGGACCTCCTACCCGACACGGAGAGGGCACTCTACCCTTTTCCGGCTCAAGACCATGGCCTTGGATTTGGAGGAGCTGATCCTCATCCCGGCCGCGTCACACTCCGCTGCAAACTGCTCCAACGAAAGCTGTAGATCATGACCTGATGAAGCCAATAGGACCACATCATCTGCAAAAAACAGAGAAGCGATCCTAAGGCCACCAAAACAGATCCCCTTAACACCTTGGCTGCGCCTAGAAATTCTGTCCATAAAAGTTATGAACAGAATCGGTGACAAAGGGCACATTCAATTATTCAGGCTTTTTTGGAGAAAAATGCTTCCTTTTCATAAAATTCCCATTATTTTTCTTAATAATAGTCAAGGCTTCTCGTTTCAGTGGCACCTTTGTTTGTTTCCCCCCACATGTGTTGTTTTATTTGAAATCAGCATGTGAGTCCATCTAATGATTATCTTAGTCCTTACCTTACTGCTCTACATTCAAATAAATATTTTTAATATGTTGAGTTGCAATCTGTTATTTCATGTCTACAAGAAAGCTCATGTGACACTATGACTGTACTGTATGTGGGAAAATAGGTGGGATTTAAAACCCTACATCCTTAATGAACAGATCCAACATGGCTCCCCACTTAACCTGGGTTCTTCTGGCTTTCAATCCCAACAATGAGAGAAGGTGAGGACACTTGGTATATAATATATACCATCAAAGGTTTCAGCTCGGTCTGCCACAAGGTTGAAATTAACCGACTCACCTCTTCTCTCCTATAACCAAATCCTCCCAGCAGGATCCCTCTGAGCCTTCAGCCTCGCTGTGCTTTAATCAAAGATCCACTTCTTGGCCTCCACAGGCTGTTGAAGGGAGCAGCTGGGAACCAGCCTTATTCATCTCCATCACATCCCTCACTATATGACAATGATATACACTCTGCTTTTTGTCTGCAGTATGTAAATCAGATAGTGACTCACTGTGACTGTGCCCTTCAGTGTGTGACAGAGAGGATTTTTCATCATCTGCCGTCAAGGGTCCTAATGGTGTTTTTTTTTTTCCTGAATCCACGAGCCCTTAACAGGTTTTCTTCAGTACAATTGCTTTTTTTTTTTTTTTATTGGCTGAGCAATATTTGCTTTTAGTGTTTCAAATCTCCAGACTATCGTTACATATTACAAGTCATAGAAGTGTCACTGCTGAGCTGAATTTATTCAGTTAATTTATAAGGTTAAGGGTTAACCATTAATAAAACATACACCTCTCGTACAGTGATGGCTGGACATGGGCACCAGTGACCCCCACGACCCAAAAAGGAAGAAGCAGGTGGATGGATGGACAGACGGACAGATGGATGGATGAACAAAAATCATTAATGCTTCTCTCTGTCCAAAAATAAAAATATATCAAAATTTTTATATATTTTTTTCTCATAAGGCTAATATATTTTTTCTTATATTTAAAAAAAAAATTAAAAGCAAAGTTTGCAACCGGCTGATAACTACCACATTCATTTGTTTACTATGGAAAGAGTCCAAGTGAAACAATAGACATATCCGTCATATTTGTTCATCTACACAGACTACAGCCAGTCACGTGACTCAACCTTACATGTGTTTTTTGGGAGATTCAAAGTACTTTGTATACATTGAGTGTGGACCTGGATTTCACAACCGCATATCAAAATATCTGGAGAACAACTAAAGTAAACTCTTTCAAACGGGACCATCTGATGCAGCTCATCATAAACTGTCTCATTTCATGCTATGCAACAAGCACCTTTAAAACAGAGGCTAACACATCAACACAAGTTTACGTGAAAAAAATAATAAAACAACTAGATTATTTTGTTCACTCAGAGTAAAACAGAAAAGACTACTAGCATTGGCAAGTCTTTTTCTGTATTTCCCACTAACAATGCTGTAATTAAAACACTGAATTTCCTTTGGCAGGTCCTTCAGGGACTTGGTGTGTACAATACGGTAGCAGTCAAGTGTTGCAGGCAGACAGGTATCCCTATGCTCAGCACTTTGCAGTTTCACCCAAAACTGCTGCTGCTGCAGTTTGCAGGTTGGGGTCAGTTTGTAAAATAACAGGTAGGCCATTAAAAGAAAACCTGTGTGCATCTAAAAACTATGGATTGCTATTGCATATTTGTGAGTTAGTCTAATTCTGACTCCGATCTGTGCAAATTAAATTAAAACATTTCCATTTTGCAGTTTAATTATTTGGAATATTTACTAAAAAGTATAAACTTACCATATTTATTAAAAACAACTGAGTTGGCTGCGATAAAGTTGACCAAATTGTCTGTCCAAACAGGTTTCACTTGTAAATGAGTCTTTGAGTCTCAATGTGATTTATTTGTTTAAATAAAGGTTGAATGAAAAGGAATCATTTTTTATATAGCTTTAGTTATGTAGAAACAATCTTCTTAATCTGAGTAAAAATCATGCAAACTATAACATACCTTCTGTAAAAAGTGTGCACTACAACAGCAAAAAAGGTTTATACTGCATATTACTCAATAAGTCTCAAAACTGAAGGCAACAACCCCGATCCAACTTCAAAACGTCACTTCCTCCGCCTGCTTCCCCACACAATAGAGATGCACAAACCTCTGCCGAGCGGCTCTGTATGAGTGCTCGTGGAGCTGAGTGATAAATTGTAATCCAGACACAACAATAGGCGAGCTTTGAAACACACTGTTTGTCTGCTAGAAATCCTGGTTGTACATGAGATGCGCAGATAAAAACAGGCAGAGGGCTTAAACCAGACGTGAGAACCTGAACATGACAAAACACCTCTGTGGATTTGAGAAACACAAACCCAAACACAAAAATCTGCTGAACTAATGGATGTAATGACTCAATATTGAGAAACAGCCTGAAACAGATGGACCTCTTGTGTATGCATTGAATTATTGACCTGGAGAGTAGAAAAGGCTGGAGGCTTATTGGAAGTCCCCCTTTTCTATTTTCATTCAATTTGTGTATCATTAGCTTGTTTGTGGACGGGGAATGTGGATCCGACCTGCGTCTGCTCTCATAAAGGCACATGTTCACGCACATGCACTAACTCAAATGCAGGATGAGAGGCTATTTGATGTGCTAAGAGCCAGCAGTGTTATGATTTCTCTGGAGAGTAAGCCACCCAGAGCAAAGGGAACACAAACTGCTGCAGAGCTACAGGTAGGCCAGCGTGGCAGCACTGAACTAGGAAGAAACAGCTGCCCGCTGACCCCCTGGGACATCCAGTCAGCCCACCGAACGGATGGCTCAGGTGTGCTTTACGAGCAACAGCATTTTTAATACATTCGCTGCGACACCTACTTCAAACTCGCAGCCTCCTGCTGCCCAAACACTTCTCATTAGCTTCACTGGTTCTCTCCATGTCTACACCTCTCCAGCTCTGCAGCCACAGGGGAGCACAGAATCAAACACTCTTGTTTCCTGACTATACCTGTTCAAAGATCCTCCATACATTTATAAGACCATTCAAATCACAAACGCCTGTTGAAATTTTTGATCATCTATACCTCAATCAGGCAACAAAACATACTTTGTGAATAATTCTGCCTTGAATGGACATTTACAGGGGACTGAATCAAGCAAATAGAGAATAGTTGTAGAGAGTTGGCAAATAACACATATTCTGAAAAACTTCTAACTTCATTGACTACTTTCTGAAGCACCCAAGAGACACTTTTATGCTAAACATAGATTTTATGATCTACTATTTTCTACTATTTAATCAAGTTTACAGATCAGAATTAAAAACAAACTGAAATGTATGTTAAATCTCTTGAACTAATACCCTTTATAAGATTAAAATTGGGCTTTTAAACTTATATGCAAACTCTGATATTGCAGAAAGAACAGTTTTGTTTCACAAATCTACACAAAAACTAAATGAAACTTGAGTTTAACCAGAGAACAAAGACACTCATGTATCAAACTATGGGACTTCAATCACACAATAAATAAATAAAATATAATATAATAAAAAAGGGAGGGGGCAGGTTGCATATGGAAAAGAACATTAATAAATAATCTTGTATTTGAGTTTAAGGTGGAAAAAAATGTGTTCAAAGATGCTTATATTTTAAAAACTTTTTTAAGAAAAGAAAAAGGTTAAATTTAAAGTAAAACATCAAGGTTCATGCTCAATAATTCAGGTAAAAATCTAATTTAATCTTTTTTTTATTTTTAAGTAAAATGTTTTTTTTTTATCAACTTAAACATAAACAAATAAACAAAAAGAAAAGTAAATATTAAAACGGCAATGTTTTGCGAGGTAAAATAAATAATTATTTAGATTTTAATCATTAATTCTATGAGGGGGGCGCACGGTGGCTCAGTTGGTAGAGCTGTTGCCTCTCTGTGAGAAGGACAAATCCCAGCTGTGGGCCTCTCTGGGTGGAGTTTGCATGTTCTCTCCGTGCATGCGTGGGTTTTCTCTGGATGCTCCGGTTTCCTCCCACAGATCAAAAACATGCATGTTAGGCTGATTGCTAACTCTAAATTGTTCCGAGGTGTGAGTGAGAGCGAACGGTTGTTTGTCTCATTTATCTCCATGAGTCCCTATGATGGACTGGAGACCAGTCCAGGGTGTCCCCCACCTCTTATACAGTGACTGCTGGATGTGGGCACCAGTGACCCCTGGGACCCAAAAAAGAAGAAGAGGGTTAAGATAATGGATGGATGGATTCTATTAGAGCCAAAATGTTTTTTGGGTGCAGCCATGCTGTATTTGTGGAGCTAGAACATGTATGTTAGAGACCCTCGATACAAAAGCTCCACCACACCGTCCCAACTTGTTAACAGGATGTCACGTTGTCAATCACACTGCAACGTAAACTAAATCTAATCGTGTTTTTTTTTTTAAATGCATACCAGAATGTGCAACATGTAAGAGCTTTGTGAATCAACAAAAATAAATAATTAAAATAAATAAATAAAAAAGAAGAAAAATAAATGGAAGTGAATTCAAAAATTTTAGGCCAGAAAATGCCCTATTTGTTTTTTTTTGGGGGGTGGGGGGGGTGCCGGACATGAAAATTGTCGTGTTGCCACCAGCCACTAGGAGGCGCTCATAATTTGTAGCTTCAACTTTCAGCCTTCATTCTTATGTCTAAGATATGACTATGATAATTTAGACAGTAGATATTTTGTCAAGTTAGAGCAAAACTAGACATCACTAATATGTTCCTGTCTTGGTCTCTGTGCAGAATTTTGCAGTCAAACCTTTCTTCCGTCTTTCTGAGATTTTGCTGAGGCCAGCAATTCTCTTCAGAGTTTGAAGAAGAACAGAGTGAAACAAAAAGTAGAACCTGCCAACCTGCCTTGGCTGACAAATCCTTTTTTTAAATTTTTTTATTTAAATGACTCACTGAAGGAAATTTTCCAAGCTGCTTGCATGAATCACCATTTTTTTTTTTTTTTTTAATTTTTTATTAATTTGTTGTTAGATGTGCATGTTTTGGAGAAGTCTGCTGACGGAGCTAATGTTAGCATGGGATTGTATTATTGAATGTGTTAGGAGCGAGATCTTCTGATGTTTCTTTTCTTCTAGTGCAAACCAGGAGAATCTTTGCATTTGATGATTAATTTATCCAATTTATAATAAATCAAAGTCACGCTGTATAGGCAACGTAGGTTTTGTTTGTTTTCCTACTTGGGCAAAGAGAAGCGAGGTCTACGCTTACTGTTTCATTACTTTCATTTCTGGCAGAAATAAAGGCGTGAAGTGGAGCGAGAGCAGTCGAATGAGGGAGGGAGGGAGTGGGCTATGGACTGAGGGGGAGGCAAACTGGGAGCATGTAACGCCATCTCCACGCTCTGATGACCAAACAAGAGCTGATAGGGTGAATGTGTTTCTGCTCAGGTGTTTTGAATTATTAAAGAGACCGCATAAGGGGAGGCCAGCAAACATCAGCCTCTATGACCGGCTGGGGATGAACCAGTCAATCTGTGGTCATCTTGGTTTGTGTGTGTGTTTATGTGTGTATGCACATGCAAAATGGTTCTCTGTAAAACACTGAATGCTTTAGCCTCTGTGGGGCTGAGCTCACCAGCTCAAAATAAAATCTACATGTGTTACTAGAATATTCTAGATTGAAAAGCCCAGAGCCTCATGAGGTAAGCTGTGAAAAGTTGGTGTGCAATCAAATAAAAACAAATGAGAGAAAGATTCTTTATGCACAAATCCACAGATTCTAGGAAAATTTTTAGCTCACTTGAAGTGAAGCTGACCGCGTTATGACCATTTTTGTGTTGGCTGAGGTTCATTAGCTGTGGTGGCCAAATTGAATTGGACTGACTCTAAAAATTAATCAGTTGTAAAAGCACATGCAACTATTCGTTCCGTATAGCTTCATTAAAATTTGTCCTGTGGATTAGGAGATATTTTGATGACAGACACACAAATGTTTCTTACAAACCTTGCCTTTCGGCAGTAAGCAATAATTAGGATAATTGCTTATGAGTATCATACAAAATGTCTGCAAACATAATAAGGAAATTCACATTTTTATTATGATGCAAAACTAAAAATATATCAAATAATAACAAATATAAATTATATATTTTTGTGTCCTACATCACAACAGTCTTCACTTTTCTGTCGATATGGAGTTGGGTAATTCATGCAAATATTTTCTTAAATAAACAAAGTAATACACAATGGATTTCTGGGGGCAGTGGAAGATTGTGTGTCTGCCCGTATTGTCGGTTGAGGATGTAGAAGACACGTACATATTTGGATTAATGATAACAGGATTTCTGCTTTTTGGAGTTGGCAGTTACCTGGCATATCGACAAATGTGAAAAACGTTGTCAGCTGTTCTGAACATTGTGAGGCTGCCCAGCTTGTGTGAAGGGATGTGCTGAGCGATAAGCACTCAGACTCAAATGCTGTGTGAGCTGAGCCGTAAGCTGGACGTGATATCTGAGAATCGCAGGCCACTTGCGGCTTCTGAAACTCGCTGGCGGGAAGGAATCGACCTTGGAGAAGCTACAAGCTTGGCCCGGCGTTGTTGACCACAAACTGTGGCTGTTTGAAGTCGCTATTGCAACGTTGCGATGTACCAGCAGAAGTATGAAGGCAGACAGAAATCAAGCAGAGTCGGTGTGACCCCAAATAATTGTTGTTATCTGAATCTGGCTCCCCCGCTTGGCCTTGAATTGGTCAGCTATCTCAAACTTACCAGGATGTTATGTGAACAAGAAGAGGAGGACATTTTTTTGCAACTTGCACACTGTGTCCCATCTAGGACAATGCGAAATGTGATTTTTTTTTTAATGCCTCCCCTCGTGTTTCTCTTTTATTTATCTAAAAGAAAAGGGCAGCGCCTCCCGAGGCCACAGCTTCAGTCACTTCTGTCTATCCATGGCTGCTTGTTTATGTTTTCTTGGAAAAGCTGTACTGAAAAATGTAATTTCATTGTGCGTCGGTGCACTGACAATAAAGTTGATTCTTACTCTGAATATTCTGAAACATATGAAGTTTATGATGAGCAGTTTTCCAGCTTTTCTCTGCAAAAAATATAAACAAAACTAAAAATATAATGTAAAAGCTAAATAGAAAAACAAATGGAGAACAGTGCAGAACAAGCCCATCTGCTGAGCCTTTCAACTTGCTCTCTGAGGTAAGTGAACAATACATGAGCTGTGAAATTTTTATTTCGCTCTGCAGTAATAAATAACACAAATTGACAATAAGCAGGACTCATCCTTGAGAGGGCTGCTGCTGATGGGAATACCGATTTGGTACATTGGTCTAATGGGGGGGGCATGATGTGAGAGGGGAGAGGTTGAGGGCAGAGCGACAAGCAGTGTCATAAAACACCCAGAAAGGGAACAACGTTTATGTGAGGGAACGTTAAGCTGTAAAAGGCAGAGACTGAGAGCATATGGACAAATATTCTTACAACTCCTGCCAGGTGCACTCAACTAAATCATATTTTCAATCAGTGTAATGAAGCATGCATCGGATTGTGTTTAGTCTCTGGTTTGCAGGACATTATTAAGTAAATGTGTTTTATTAGCTTTAATGGCGAAAATAAACAGTGTTATTAACTGACCCCCAGTTTGCTCAGGTTGTATTTTATGCTCACTCCTATAGGGTATAATTAACCAGAAAATAATATACAGTACTGTTAATTGTTGTTTTGTCTATGTGAAATTGTGCTCAGCTTGATTTCTGAACCAAAAGGATGGTGAAAATCCTGGCAACATTTTCACAGAAGGAAACTTTTGACACAGACACATTCAGGTTGAACCATTTGTCTTGCAATACAAATAACAGGAAGTAAAGGTCTCACGTCAAGACAAGCTTAAAAAGTGACTTACTGACTTGTTTTCTAGCAAGAAAAGGTCTTTCTTTTTATCTTCCTAAATGATTACAAGACAACAGCAGCACCACAACTGTGCTGCTGTCAGATTTTAATGCGAACTGCTGATTTTACAACAGAGAAATTACGTCTGTTTGTTATGTCTTGTACAGGAAGTTTACAAAGGGGTGGCCTGACAAAGTCTTAATAATCTTGGGGTGTCACATCAGAATCAAATGCCATATCAGATTTTTAGTTGTTTGTTTTTTATTTTATTTTGACAACATTATCATATACTGTATAAGCTATCTGAAAAGTACTGTAATTACCCTTAGAAATAGGTCTACTTCATTTTTTTAAATTAAAGTTTAATTTAATGCCCAATCACAATTTAACTCACTAATTTGTGTCCACTTCTCTTTTCAAATATTATTTAATAAAATTGTGCATATAGCTTCCTAAGACTCTGCATTGTAACACGAGGACATTGGCTTTCTGCATCATTATATTTATTTTTGTTCAACCTAGACCTATTTTCTGTATTTAGGGAGACAAACTTTTTTTTAAAAAGTATGATAAATTATTAAAAAACTAAAATAATGTTCTAAATATTTATTTTTTCAAAGTTTATCAAATTCTACTATAATCCTAAATACCTAGGAGATCAAAAACCTAAATCAAATTAAAGCTCACGGTTCTAAGGGGCCAGTGGATTATGGTGGGGTGTAATACGTTAATAGGGGTGGTTATTGCCCCCTAAGGCCCCGCAACCACCCCATTCCTCTTTTGTGGCATCCCTGGTCTTGATTGTAAATAGAAAGTGAGAGCTGGAGTGTTGTTAAATGTCATATCTCATACACAGAACACATTTTCATTTAGCTACAGTGTTGAACACAGATGGAACAGAAATGTAAAAACTAAAAACACATATGTTTGTTTGCCCTCTGTTATCATAAAGGTCAGCATAGAAAAAAAAAAAAAAAAAAAAAAAAACAATTACCAGGGGATATGCTGTGACTAGTCTCCGTTGTAACCTGTGTGACCTCCCATTTGGTCCCTCACGTCCCAAACCAACCATTTCTCTAATTTCAGCGTTCACACTGCACCAAAGAAAGGCTGCTGCCTTCATCTCTTCCTCCCTCGCTCACACGAGGCTGCAATGATGAAGGAGCCCGAGACCAATGAGGGGTGAGGAGCGTTAGATGGAGGGGGGGAGGTGATGGTGGAGAATGAGAGGGGTCTCTGTGAGTGATAAAACGCCACAGGCTGCGTTAATGAAAAGCCTCTTGTGGCGATGGAGAGATTGCCTCTGGAATGGGCTGCTGATGGGAGAAGCAGCAGTTTGGTGCAGTGTGCGGTCTAATTAATGTACAGAGTGGGCTGGAGTGACGGGGGAATTAGACCTGCTCACAGTGTTACCTGAGCTAAAGAGGGCCGAACTTTACATTCAAGGATACTGAGCAATAAAACACGGATTCCATATTAAGCTGTGGCTGATGTCATATGAGTCAACTGTTGATATCTAACGCCACAATCTACAGTTTTTTTATTTGTACAATTAGGTAGTGAAAATGTAGCGTCTAAAACAATGTGGTTTGTTCACGCAAAATATGTTTGCTTTTAAGAATTGTGTCCCCCAGGCACTTACAAATAAACAGCTCTTGCTACCGTTTTCGTTAGAACAATTTATAGGGCAGAAAAGTGGTTTTGCTGCCCATAACACACTGCGTTTTAGCTATGTAAAGTGAAAATTGTTCCTGGAAAAAGACTGCTGCTAAGGCTTTCAAAAGTAATGAGTTCCATTAAATTGGAGGCAGCAATCTTAGATAAACAAGAACACATGCAAATAAAATCAAAAAGATCATCCGGCTGATATCAAAACCAAATATGATGTTTTATGCATTTGTTAAAAACGTTCTGTTAAGTTAAATCTATGTGAACATTTCAGGAATTTTACCCTATGATGCTGTATCATGATATCCACAGTGAAAAAATGTTTCACAGATTACAGTTTAAACAAAATGTGTATTGCTTAGCCAGTGACTGCTGGACATGGGGTACCAGTGAACCCTGCAACCCGAGAAGGAAGAAGCGGGTAAAGATAATGGATGGATGGATGGATGGATGGATGGATAGATGGATGGATAGACGGACTATTATTTTTAGGAGGCCATTATTGATGTGTTGGTGTATTTCTCTGCAAATATGTGAAGATGATTAAATTACCGTGTTTACTACTTTAAAACCTAAACAAATACATTACAAAAAAACCCCCAAAAAAACAAAACACAATACTGTACTGTATATGAGATAAGGCTGAAATCGATTTAAAAAAAGAAGTTAAACATATTTTGATTATTTTTTCCCCTTATCTAAACCATGTTGTTTTGCTAAATGTACTTTAGTCACGTCATTATCCTTCCCACTTAAAGGACCACTGACATGAAATTTGAACTTTGCATAAAATGGCACAACATATATATCTTGTCTGATTGAACTATGT
>JARVGV010001459.1:25033282-25045388 GCA_031762435.1 Hypsolebias longignatus | reverse complement strand
CGAAGTCCAGATGACATGATTCAACCTTTTTTGTTGTTATATACCTGGATGACTGAGAAAACAAACTGTGTTTTTGAGCAGTACTACTTTCAGCCACTTGAAGGCAGCAGAGTAGTAATAGCATTATGGCATGCCATTTTATCATGTAATAGGTAAATGTGTCTATAATGACAAATACAAAAAAGTTCAAGACAAAAACAACTGGACTTTATTATATTTTACTTTATACTTTACTGTTTTATTTTTCTTGAACTTTTTTGAATTTACCATGTCCTGGATGACTGAGAATCTTCCCCATCTTGACTCACTTGGCCTGCCATAGTCGCCCCACCGTCGGTCTTCTCGCTGCTTGGACCCATCAAACCAGCTGGCGAAATGCAACTAATTTGACCATTAAAGTGCATTTTTAAAGCAAATGTTAAACTGAGACACACCTTTGCTATAATTTTAAGCAAACAACTAATTGTTTAGGTGCTTTTCTTGTTAATTTTCAGAGAAACGAGTCACGTTCTTCCTCCCTTTTTTCTTCCTCTGCGTGTTCATGGAGCACCGAGGCAGCAAACCCATTTTTGAAATACAGCTGGTTTGACAATTAAAATGCATTTATCAAGCAAATGTCTGAGTTGCACCTTTGCTATAATTTTGAGCAAACAAATTGTTTATAGGTGTTTATCTTGTTAAATTTGCACAGCGTCACGTCCACACATTTACTTCCGCATATTGGCTTTTGAAATGCAGCTAATTAGACCGTCAAAGTGCATTGATTAAGCAAACATTAGACTGAGACACACATTTACTCTAATTTATATAAATTCTTGTTAAAGTCCTCCCGTGCATGCTCCCACAGCTGCCATTTGGCAGCTCATCAATTTTTGGCACAACAGTGTCCCACATTTCCAGGTTGTTAGCGGTGACGCATAACAAACGTGACACGCCAGCGGTGACACATAATAGATGCGATGTATATGGCAAAGCAACATATTTATGGATTTTTCCACTTTATTAGACAAATATGGACTGATGTGACTTATAGGGCGGAGCGACATCTACGGCGGAAAATACGGTATAATGCTTTAGTGCCTCCAGTTCATGCTTCAGTCTCTGCATGCCGTGTCCTCATGCAGGACTGACTGTCACTAACCATCTATATACCCATTAAACAGGAGCCGACAAAAAGCTCCATGTTTTCATTCACCTAATTAAAATGAACTGATCTGCACTATGTCAGTTTGTGAAAACAGGCTTCAAATAATGAAAAATATGTTTGTGGCAAAAAAGGAAATTCTTGTAAGGTTTTGTCAAACAACCCTGCAATTTGTCATTAAGGATAGACAGATGGTGAAAGACTGCGGGGTGTTCCGACAGATCAATCATTATCTGAGGGCTTAACTGAATTTGTAGCAGTAGAGATGATTGGTTTCAATCTTACGATGCAGAGCTGTGGCACGCTGCTGCTGGGTACCTAGGCAGATGGCACAAGTACTGTGTGTATTAGACTGATGATGGAGTGCACTGCAATAAAAGCTAGACTACATGTATTGCCACTAGGGAGCCTGATTTGCCAATATTAGAGCAGCGGTCCTCCCTAAAAGTAAGATAGTAAGTCAGCCGCAGTGGTGTGGTATTTTAGGACAAAGGAAGGTTGCCGAGGGAGACGCAAGAGTGAGAATTGATCAAAAACGGCAGGTGAAAAGGAATGCAAAGTCATGTTGCTATAGCAACTAGTCATGCAGACAAGGATAAAGGCTGGGGTTGTGCGCAGCTTCTTTATCTATCACTCCCTCAGAGCTGCTGTTTGACCATCCGAGCAGCTTCCATATGCTTTTGGTGAACAAACAGCGTGTCAAGTATACTGTCCATCTGACTGTGTCATTTCCTATTTATTTATGTGGGTGGAGGAGCACTTTATTGCTGCTATGGTGCATTTCTCGTTGCCAAAGCAAGGCGGTGTGATCCATTTCAGGTTGGATCAAATGCAAAACTTAACATTTGAATGCAAGACACGATCATGTGGCCTATATCATCTCTGGGGGTGGTTGCTTGAGATGTTGAATCATATAAGTAGGAAGACTACTCATCATTGCCACAGCAGCCGTGAAGCTGCTGGTAAAAGATATGTTCCCATCTATGGCAGTAGCATTAATTTTAACAGTGACACATGCCAACGTTATTACCACAACTCACAAAAAGTTTGTTTTAAATAAATGAGCCTTGAGTGATTTTAGGGCCTACTCAAAGTCCAGCATTTATATTTAGCAACCCCAGAGGCTGCAGAGATGTTTGCATAACATTTTGTTTGATGCCATCTGTGTCTATATTCATGAGTTGGGAAAGAAGAAGAGAAATAAGCAGTGGAGCTGCAGTAATATAGAGGCTGCTGGGTCTTTAATGAAAAGTGCATGTTCACAGACCTAACACTTAGCAGACTGTCAGGTCAGCATGACAGTGTTAATGTATAGCCGCATGTACTAAAATCCCAAATATGAACTTGATGGCCCCATTCCGTCAGACGTTGTTTGGCTGTCCATGTACCATTAGGCCTGTCAGGCCTTCAGGCCCAGAACATACCGAACATGGAATATTATTCCCTAATGCTTCTTTCTCTGAAGCAGAGGCTGACAGCTGCCATAGAGACCAAACAGCAAAGCAATAGGCATGCTTTTAAGAACTTTTAATTTAAAAAGGTTAAAGCACCCCGCTTCGGTCCAATCAAAAATACTTAAAACTATCAAAGGAAAATGCTTCAATCTAATTTAAAAACCTCTGAGAGAATTCAAAGGCAGGGGGAAAAAAAACTGTCCACAAATCTCGGAAGACCTGAGTTTACTGCATACACTTACCTGTTCTCATTACTGAGATAATTGAGTAAGCTGACCTGGCGGCCATCTTGTTTAGAGACATCAGCTAAGGAATCCTTTGATGTGGATGTTCAGTGATGCTCCCACCCTCTCTCATCTCAGTCACAACCTTCCTCTGTGTCTTTTCTTCCCCAGATTTTTTCCCCCCATAACTATCAAAGGCTTCCTGGCTGCTTTCCATTTCACTACCAGCACTAATGACATTAAAGAATTGTGAGACACCAGCAGGGATCAAGTCTGAATGGAGTCCACACCAACACCTGGGACGAAGGTTGAAGATAAAAACGAGTATTGGGGCACAAGCCAGTGTCCTGGTGAGAAGCACAGTATTTTCATTTACAACAATACAACAATACACAATTAATAATACAAAATAATAAAAAAGAACCATTAGTGCTCTTTGCTGACCGAGCAGCTCCGAGGTCTTACTCCAGCTGTGATTATAAAGTGTCCGAGCCAAGGTCAGGACTGTAAAGAGTTTATAAAAAAAAGTGGCAGTGTGCATCTGTGAGGCAGCTGAGGAATGGGATGATGGGAGGATTAGGATGTGTTGGGCTTAATAATCTAGACATCCTGGATGGAGATGGCAAAGTAGGAAAGGAAGAAGGCATTACATAGTCAATGAGAAGGGATCAGCAGTGTGTAAGAAGAGGTCCAGGGATTACGGGGTGGAGGTCACAGAAAGCTCTGACTCTTAGACAGGTGCACACGTGCACAAATCACTTTCTAAGAGCTGAACAAAGAGCATGGAGCAGATGGACGGAGAACTTAGAGCAAAACCGACAGCTATTGAAAAGAACCCATTAAATACCATCTGAAAGGCGAAGAGGACTTTACGTATGAAGCACTCAGATGATGGTTCTATGAAAAACTCAGCTTTTGAATAAGATGTTCTAATTTAAGAAAGCTGGGAACTATTATGCCTTTAGTAAAGGACTAAAGATATATTATTGAATAAAAAGGTCATTTTTCTTCTATCACATGACAAAGTTGTTGTTTTCACTGATTTCTGGAAGTTTCATCCAGTGCAATGCCGAAAACCTGTATTCAATTCAAAATTCCCAAACCGTGACATCTGCTGAGTCAAAAAATAAACAAATAAATAAATAAAAAGCCTAAAAATGCACCTCCAGACAAGTTCTATTAAAATCTGTATACTTTCCAAAAACAGGAACTGGCATGTTTAAATGCTCGACTTTATTTCCAAGACACTGGTGTGACCCATTTTTACTTCAAACAACCAGAAACACGTGCGATTAATATGTGGGTTGATAATATGATTAATATCCAACTGACTTGCTTTATGTAATCAGCAAGACAAATACATGTGAGGAGGCCATTACAGGATTGCAAAACAAGAAAAAAATAAAAAATAAATAAACCCAAAAAACAAAATCATCCAAATAAGTTTCATGCCAACATACAGTATAAAAGCCTTGTTAAACATAGTTACTGAAAAGGACTTTCACAAAATGTCAAATGACATTATAGTCATTTAAATCCCCAAATTATAAACCATACATTCATGTGATGACAGTTATGTAACTAGAATTTGTGCAAGTCTTTCTGTAATTATTCTGATTGCCAAAAGGGGGGAGACGTAAGTTTTGCTATATACCTTTAATCTAAACACAACTTAAACTTCATAAACTATTTTTTTAAATAAAAACACAAATTATCAAATGATCAAATAATGTGCTAAATTAAAAGGAATACAACTTTTCAAAGTAACTAAAAATTAAATTGTATTGTGAAGACAGAATATACATACCGTAAACAATGTGTCCAAAAGCACAAAATGTAAAACACAGTATTCTGAGAACTCCTCGGTCTTTATGCTGCAGTGCAAACACACCCAGCTCACAGCTCTCCAGTTAAGTTGCTCTATTTTGTATTTGACAATGGCTAAATGGGCTCCTATTGAGGAGTGAGATGAGAAACGGGGCAAGTGGCATGGCTCTCCACGGCCTGCAGAATGGTCCAACTGATAGACGGTTTATTTCCATTTGCAGAGGATGCTGATAGGCTCTGTGGACTGAGGAAAATGGAGAATACTATTCAAATAGGTATAATGACTGTCGACTCTTGCCTGACTGAGAGCTATGCAGACATGTCAACTAGGCTGTTGTCAAAGACCACGAGATAGACAGAAAGACAGGGTGAGGGTGTCGTGGTTCTGGGAGCCAAGAGGTCAGTTTAGCCAAAGTTGAAGCTATAATCTCAGAAACAACATTTGAAAATTGTTTCAACATTAATGCTTCATCATGAGATGGAACTTGTCTAGGACAAAAGAAAAACAAATACTGGAACAAGAAAATGTATAAATATACGCCTGGTTTATGCATGTAAATAGGTAAAACTCTAGTCACTCGTTAAAAGTATTTAAATTGTTTTTATGCTCCTTAATATTTGCAGATAAGCTATAAGTGATAACAGCCAACAATCAAAGGCACCACTGAGGAGTAACAATCACAGTCTATCATCCGCTCCACCTCTCTGTGTTTCTGTCATTTTGTTTGATTTGTAACAAGGTCACTGTGATCAGAAGACTTATTTTACACTAAAGAGTTAGTAGAAACACTTCTCCATTATAGAGATGTCAAAAAACAACAACTGAAAACATCTGCACCACAGGCCATTAAACAAATTGGACCATTTCAATGATACTATATAATCTGCTTGTTTTGTTTTCCCGTGTTTCATGAAATTAGCAAGCTACACTTTGTTCTGGTAAAAGGGTGGAAGTGTCCACTTTCAACAATGAGTGACTATTTTCTGCAAACAACTGCACTGATAGCCCTGCCACTGAAAATGTTCAAATTACAGAGTTGCTCTTTGTGCCCCGGTCATAATGGCCCTAATCCAGCAACGTCCTTATATAATCTGTCAGTTCAACTTCAAGCAATCATGAACAGAGAAATTGGACATAAAAAAAATAGTTAGGATTTTACTCATGAAATGTTATGATTTAACTAAATATTGCATATATTTATGAAACATATTTATTGCTATTTTGAATGCATAAAAATATGAACTAGATAATTTGTATATGTTTTGGTTTTCAACATTTTATGAAATTTAAAAATGAAGTGACACTCTTCTTCATATTCAGTGTTAATGAATAAACGTTAATCTCACTTTTCGACTCAGAGTGAATAAAATATTATCTGTGTCGTAGAAAAAAAAAGTTAAATCTGGTTAATGGGTAAAATGAAGTTAAAAGAAGACAACTAAGCTGATGAGTGTTTTGGAAGGTTCTCTGGGCCTCTAAAGCATTTTAATTTATTTTAACAAGCCAAATAAAAACTTTAATATTTTTATGTGACTTTGGAAAGCCAAATAACTAAAATGCAACGTCTTTAAAGTTAAAGTATAAAATAAACATTGTTGGGCTGTAAAGTGGCTAACCAAACATGGGGAGAATATCAATAAGTGAAGAAAATCTTGAACCAGTTTTCTGTTCAGGTAATGGTGCTCCCAGCTACCTGGCCCCCCTCACCTGGAGGTGCCTCACCTCCAGGTGAGCAGCGGCTGAGTCACAGCCCGCTCCAAGCTGTGACTCCGTCCTCGGCCACATTACTCTGACCTGCTGCGGCCCCCTCTCCCATATAAAAGTATTGTTTGTTTTCTTCTTTCTGCTGCCTTTCATTTTATATTTTGTATTCTTATCATTTATGGGATCATTTTGTATTTTTTTTTTTTTTTTTAATGAATAAACTTAAAAAAAATAAAAAAATATTGAATGCCAAAAACAAAACAAAAAACAAACAAAAAACAAACAAACAAACAAACAAACAAACAAAAAAAACAGAATTGGTTCTTTCAATTAGTGAGTTTTGCTTCCATACAGAAAATCTATTTCAGCAAATCTCATTGTGCTTGACTCATGCCAAAACTTCTTACCATTTGTACTTGACTGCAAACATTAGATCAGATTTCAGAAGATTTAATTCCTTATGAGTATTCTTACTTGTTAACAACACTCAACTAATCACTTTGTTAGGCTTTTTTTGTTGTTGTTGTTGTTGCATATTTTACCTTTAGGATTTGATGCAAATTATCTACTGAACTGAGTATGAACAGAGATTTCAAAAAGCAAGAAAATATTTATGGATTTGCAATACTAACTGATCAGAACAAGTTCCAAGTACAAAACTTACTCTGCTGGGGGAATTTAATAAAGTGGAAAATTCAACTAAAATGATTAACTTCTGTACAGTAGTCCCTTATTTATAATTTGTGTTAACTGGTGCATACATACGATATGTAGCCAATGAAGCCATTTTGGAAGCTATGATACTCCTTTTTGACCCCCACCCCCAACTGCCCAGTTGTTTTGCATTAGGGTTTCCATTCACTTGGGTCAACACAACCCTCTAAATTCAACCTCACAGTTGCCTTGCAGCTTTTCTGCCCACTCAATCCCACCAATTAGGCTGCTTGCTACTTTAAAGGTGCAGCAATCCCACAATGCCAGGCTGCACAACAGAGGATCCTCCCACACACATACAGGCCCACAGCTAAAACTGGACGCCTGTCGCCCAACCCCTCACTTCTAACACGTGATAATCAGCTTTTCCCTGTTGCTGGATGTTTTAAACACTGGCTGTTCTCTACAGCCATTAGGTGTCAACATTTGAAAGAACACACATAAAAAGTATGAATGCACATTTTCAGGGTTTAGTATGCACGTGACACAGACTCATCAATGCAGATGGGATGGGGAAAAACAAGGAAACATTTTGCTGCTGAATTCCAAAACTAATTAGTTCGCCTTTTTGTGATTACTATCCTCAGAGCTTGAGGGAGTAATAAAGTGATAAATGGGACGGAGGTATCCAGTGAGCTTAAATTGTGGCATCTTTTCGAAATGCAAGTGAAGGGTATTTACTGATTAAAATATGGTGAAACTGAATGTTACACAGACAACATTTTTACTTCTGCAAAATAATAATTTGATAAATAATCAGTGGCAGTTTCTAGTTAACCTTGGTGTAAAAGCTGCATATTTAGCAAATAAATGAAACATTTCCAGCTGCCCAGACTGTAACCATGGTGATCCACCTTACCTACTTGGTCATATTTCCCTTTTGAGTTGAAAGAAAACAGTCCAATAAAATAGAATGGAGCCGGACTGTGGTTATCACAGACAGGCATACAGGGATGCAGTAACTTTTTTTTTTTTCATTTTGCCTTGGTTGACAGGACAGATGTTTTTCTGTAATACTCCTGATGTGCTCCAAGGCCAAGCGGGTGTTTTGCCTCTGAAGCCGGTCACCATCACAAACCAGCTAAAAGCCCACAAACAGTTATGTGAGTGAGAGCAAATCAATACGTGGCTTTTCATTATGGTTCTATCTCCAAACACCGGTCGGCTCACGGTACTGTCAGATAGGGTGGAAATTGAGACTCATGAAGGACTTGGATCTCTTCAATAATAAGTGGCAGGAAAGCGATGGTGTGGAGTGTTCCATTTTCTAAATTCCTTTATTCTTGTTGTGCAGATTTGCTCACGAATGCACCTGAACCAGCCAATACTTTAATCTATATTCATGACAAAACATGCACTTCATACTTCTTACAAAATGTTTAAGCATCAATTTAGAATGCTCAAACCTATGTGCTGTGTTCAAAAGGTGTGTTTCTATATTACAATAATGTCTATTAAAAAGGTCTCCTAACTCAGACTTTTACTTTATCTGAAGAAGGGAAAAAAGAACAAAACAAAAAAGCTCAATAAATAACTCAGTAAAGATGAATACCCCAGTTGAACATGCATTACTAGGTGTGACTAAAAGTGCACGAGTAAGTGTATGGCCCCCAAACAAACCAACAACAAAACCTGCCACCTTAAAACCCAACATCTGACTGTACAAATATTAAAATATTTCTGTTTTATATTGAACATTACAAAAAAAAAATAAGACTAACTTAAAAATATGCAATTTATTTATTCAATTTTTTTTTAGTCAGTCTAGTAAACAAAAGGATGTGCAGCAAAACTGCTGGCATAGCCCTACAGAACCTCACTGACCTACACAAGGCGAGGTCAGTGAACAAGGCCAGGCATATTCTGGCAGATCCTGATCACCCACTCCATGGTGAGTTCAGGTTGCTTCCATCTGGACGCAGGTATCTGCTGCTCAGATGAAGGACGAACAGACTGAAAAACTCCTTCATCACTGTAGCGATCAGGCTTCTGAAAGAACATGATGATTTCTGTACTGGTATTTTAGTGTCTTGATGTCTTGTCCCCATTGGGGATAATAAAGATCCTTGAACTTGAACTGACAACCCTAGTAGAAAACTGACTGACCACATACTGTACTTGATTTAGCCTCGGGGGGGCAACAGTTCTTATATAGCCAGCTCAGATAATTGTTTGAATTCAGATGCAATCAAAGAAGCTTATTAAAACATGTGTTGTACAGTAAAATCTGTTTATGTAATCGTGTAAGGATAAAAGAACTAAGATTCATCTAGCTCATTTAACAAAACACGTTAATCCAAGCCTGAGATGCCAATTTCCCATTTTCTGTGGGATTTACACATGGCCAAAGGTGGATACATTAAGTCAACCTACAGCTGTTTCACCTCAGCTGCCAAGCAAGGTAATGACAGAACTGTAAAGGTCATGGAAGGGTAAGCCGGCATCACTGCACTAGGATCTGATGTATTGAGTCTGTAAGACCAGCTGGCCACATGATTTAGACTGTGCAAGTCAGACCCACATTTTGTGTATAATGCTCTAAGTCAACACCACTACACACCTCTGCTGCTTCTGGCTTCAATTACCAAACCTCTCAGTGTCACGAGACGTAGCTGGCTCAGTTGGTGCTTTATAAACGACTGTAGGTAGTTCAAAGACAGGCTCATCTTTGTGGCTAAATTACTGTTTTGGTAAATAGCTTTTAATTTTATTCTAAAGTCCACCCAACATGAAGTGATATCCTCTGAGGCAGTGCTGTAAACACAGGCCTGATGTACAATTTACATTCAAGATTCAAACTGAGGTAATAATAGGCTTGGAATAGTAGGAGCACACAATTTAATATAAAACTTCGTGGATACTCCAGGTTCAAGTGTGTATTTAAAAATATACTGTATTTTAGACAATATTTAATTTAGTTTTTGACATGTAGCCAAGCAACAAGTAACAACAAAATGACAACATTGATTGAATTTGACTAATTATGTAAGAAACTGTTTTATATTTGGCCAACTCTTGTTATTTCTGTCAATGCATGCATATAAAACACAGCAACTTATTTTGCGCTGATTAGACAGCTGACTTTTGATAAGTCCATTCAAACAAACAAAAAAATTGAAATAAAATCCAATTTTGGTTAAAAAAATGTTTCTGATGGAGTTTCTTAAACATCGATTCAAACGTTTTCTCATGTTATCGCTTTTTCACGTCCTCAAGGATCTTATCCATCATCGTGCACAGCTTCTGTATTATTATCTGCTGTGTTAATATTTACATCTCAGACTCTTACTGGGTGCACACAATTTACATTTGGTTTTCAACAAATTAATGTGAGATACAATGAAGGATACTGTGTTCAGCTTGGTTGAGCTTTGTCAGCCATGATTCATTTCCCTCCTTCATCTTAGCTGACCTCTACTTCCCCTCTATAAAACCAGCCATCTATTTCTTTGCTCGGACCACTCTGAAATCTCGAAGACTGAATTTTCTTTCTTTGTTAACAAGAGTTTTGGCAACCAGAACATTGATGTTACATTCAGTTTAGTGTTCAGTATCTTAGTGTACTTGTATTTAAAAGATATATTACTTTGAGTATATTTTTCTTACAACTTTATGAGTCAACAGAAAGCTATGAGGAAGTAGAGCCCCTCTTGGCTAATTACACCCTTGTGATTTTTACTGACAAACCCATAAACGTATAGTCACATGCTATATCTGGACACCCACTACTGATTTTATCCATTCTCCAATTAAAAAGATCACCCATTCATTGTTATGTAAATCATTGCATCTATGCTTCATTAATACGTACCTTTGTTAAATTTAATTAGAGTGCATTGTCATGACCGTTCTTTGAATTTCAGGTGCCTTTTGTGTTTTAGAGTTTTGCATATTTATGAAAAAAAAAGTATTTAGTCAAATGTAGATTACTTTTTTGGTGAGTTTGTGCACACAACATTTAATTTATTATTTTCTTCTTTCGGTTGCTCCGTTCCTCAGGGGTTCCCACGGCAAACTAACTAAGACGTGGCAATTTATTGTACACTGGATGCCCAGCCTGATGCAACCACAGACCACCGAGCTACCACAGCCCTCTGTGTGGAGAAGAGAGCTGCCATCTAGGGCACCCAGGGAAGTGGATGGTGGGGGTTAAGGGCCTTGCTCAAGGGCCCAGACTGGGGCAAATGAGGGTGGAGGCAGATGTGTGTGTTCATCTTTTCCACACACATCTCACTGTTGTCGATACAGGGAGTTTAATCAGCAACCTTTCGATCACAGGCTCACCTTCTCTAACCTCTGCGCCACCACTCCCACATGACCGTTAATAAATAAACAATCAAAAAGTCTAATGTAAAATATTTTTTTTAGCAAGTTGTTAAACAGTTAATAGTCCTTTCTTTATTTGAAGCTTCTTTATCTCCAGAACAGTGAAGAATATAAAAGGCTTTATTCTGCTATGAATTTAACTTGTTTAACATGACAATCAATAAATATATCTGGCCTATACATTGTTATGCAGGCTAACAGGGTTATGGATCTGTCTACTCAAGTGAAGATGATGCACTTGAGCACCAGACTTCTGAAAATATATTTTTTGTGTATGAAGTCAGAGAGTTACCTTTCTACATAACAAGTGGTTGTTTTAGCTAGCAGTTGCCTTTCTGCTTCCTATATTTTCCATTCAAAGCAGACAAGTTGCAGAGTGGGTAGACAGAGAATAATGCCGTTGAGCATGCACAACAACTGCTTTCCCTAGGAGAGGGCCCCGGGGAGCATTTTTGCAGTATTATGCAGTCAGCTATAACTAAAACATCATTACCACTGCATTCATAGTCCAGACCAGGAGTCTGAAATGGGAGCAGAGAAGAGGTGGGTGTATTGATGGAGTTAATGACTGCTTTTATTATGGAAAAATCTGATTAATTGTTTTAAAGAATAAGTCATTTTATTATATCTAAAACAGCTAAGTCTGGTCCTCTGGACATTCAAAAAACAAAACAAAACAAAGCAAAAAAAAAAAATTGTAGAAACGTTTCGT
>JARVGV010001459.1:25015992-25029354 GCA_031762435.1 Hypsolebias longignatus | reverse complement strand
AAAAAAAAAAAAATTGTAGAACCGTTTCGTCTTTCGGACGAAAGACGAAACGTTTCTACAAATTTTTTTTTGCTTTGTTTTGTTTTGTTTTTTGAATGTCCAAAGGACCAGACTTAGCTTTTTTTTTTATTTATTTATTTTTTAAGTTTTCTACCTGGATTATTGAGCATGCATCAGGTCATTTTATTACATTTTTGACTATTATGAAACTCCCTACATCTCAGAGAAATGTATTTTTGCAATAAAGATGGAGGGCAGCACGGAGGCACAGTTGGTAGAGCTGCTGCCTCTCAGCGAGCAGGTTACTGGTTCAAATCCCAATCCGAGGGCATTTCTGGGTGGAGTTTGCATGTTCTCCATGCATGTGTTGGTTTTCTCCGGGTACTCTGGTTTCCTTCCACAGACCAAAAACATGCATGTTAGACTGACTGGTAACTCTAAATTTTCCCTAGGTGTGAGTGAGAGAGTGAATGGTTGTTTGTCTCGTTTGTCTCCATGTGTCCCTGTGATGGACTGGAGACGTGTCCAGAGTGTACCATGTATTAAATAAATAAGTGTACGTACGTATATATTTATTTATTGATGGGGTGTGCGGATGAGAGGCAGGGTTCAATAAATTGGTGCAACACAATGATCTTAAGTTTGGTTGATAACTTAGTTCAAACAGTTTATGGCAACAATTTATACTAAAGCACTTTTAGATAAACAGCTGAAAGTGTTTATTCTTCACTCAGGCAGCATCAAACCTAAAAATGAAAGGGGGAAAAAAAACTTAAAGGTGAACAAAAAATAATGATGGAATTACAAATAGCTTACCTGAGGTATTTTTAATCAAATAACGTAAATGCTTTAAAGGCCTGTGATAGAGTGTTGTGACACGTCTCTGGGTGGAGCTTTGTGCTTAAATACAGAGGGAGCTGAAACTCCAGGCAGATGTGTCTTGGGTTTTTGCTGTATTTCTGTGGTGTGGGGTAAGAGTGTCTCCTTTCAGCTGAAAGCTTTAAATAATGTTGGTAATACTTTTAACTTGAATCTCTCTGACTGATCATTGTGTCTTTTCTCCATGTATCTCTGAACCAATGAAAGGAAAAGTTGAAAAGACTGAAAAGTCAGAACTGGTGTATTACATTCCTCGACACCTACCAAGTAAAGAGTCAGAAAAAACAGCTCAGTCAGGTTATCACAAAGATTTGCACTAAATACTGGAATATTGGAGTAAATATAATATAATAATAATACTGTACATTGAGGGTGAGGTTCTGCTTCAAGTGGAGAAGTTTAGTATCTTTGGGTTTTGCCCACGAGTGAGGGCGGAATGGAGCATGAGATTGACAGATGGATTGGTGCAGCATCTGCAGTTTGGCAGTCTCTGTGCCAGTCCATTCTGGTGAAGAGGGAACAAAACTGAGCTGTAAAGCAAAGCTCTTGTTAACCGGTCAGTTTACATTCCTACCCTCACCTATGGTCACAAACTTTGGGTAGTGACAGATAAAACAAGATCACAGAAACAGGCAGTTGAAATGAGTTTCCTTCATAGGGTAGCTGGACTCTCTCTTAGAGATGGGGTGAGAAGTTCACTTATCTTGGAGAGACTCAGACTAGAACCATTGCTCCTCCAAATTGAGAGGAGCCAGTCGAAGTGGTTCGGGCATCTGGTAAGGACGCCCCTAGGAGAGAGCTTCAGGCATGTCCAACTGGGAGGAGACCCCAGGGGTGACCCAGGACAGGCTGGAGAGGCTATGTCTCTCATTTGGCCTGGGAATGCCTTGGAGTCCTCCCAAAAGAGCTGGAAGAAGTGGCTGTGGAAAAACATGTCTGGGCTTCCCGGCTGAAGCTGCTGCCCCCACGACCCTACCTCGAAAAAAGCAGTGCATATATGTGTGACACTTTACTCTGTTTGTGTATGTTTATTAAAAAATACTGTATGATTTCTTGTTTATAAGCAAATGGGTTCAACATTTCTTCTCATTACTTGTCTGGACACTTGAATACACCTAGTCTGGACTGAAACAACTGTCAGGTGCCCAGTTAAGCAACTCATTTTGTCCAAGCAAAACTCAAGACAATTACTCAAATCTAGGGGAAAAAACAAAACAAAACACAAAAACATAAAAACATTCAGAACCACAGCAAATAAACTGAAGTGACAAGCTAATGAGACATTTGAATGCATAGATGGAATAACTGTAAACATTAACAAAACATTTGGTGAAGTAGCTGGAAATCCCTTCTTGCTACTGAGAATCTTTGCTGTCAAACAATAGCTCCCTTGAATAGAGCACTTTAAATGCTGCATGCTCTGGTGGTCTGAGCAAATGTTGTTTTGCTGTAGCTGATCAATATTATAATCATGATTGAATCAAATAATCATATTATTTAATAAATGTATTAAACAGTCTTGGGTACATTATGTACATAAATATAATGTGCGGTTATTTTTTTCATTCATAAACACCATACATGACAAGCTACAGTGTTGTTCAACACCTGCCTCCAATGGCACCATTTGTCTCCAGTCCAAACTTCTTCATTTCTACCATTAAATATTTCAGACAGTAACAGTTCATCTTCTTTACCAAAAAAAAGAAATAATCTCTTTCAGCTACTGACTGTTTTACATTAGTTGCCATTTCTTCAACAGCTTCAAAGAGGAAAAGTCTTAAGCTTATTCACACCAGAATCTGAAAACAATTAGCCATCGCATGACTATGCAAACCTGGCAACGATTTACCGAACACTTCTTTTAGAGCCCTTATGATCTTTTTATCTTCCCAAGTTTTCCCATTTATCTTTGCATGCTTATAAAGTATTCAGAAATAATAATATAAATAATAAACTCCTGCAAACAGAAACACTTCCACATGTACAGAATGCAGCTCTTCCAAGCTGTGTGAAATGAAGGCAGTAAATCAGTACCTTGGACAGCTCTGGGTAGCCCTTCGAGCTGGTGGGGGTAGGGAATTAGCTTTCAGCACCGCGGCGCAGCGGACAGCGACAACGTCTGACATTACTGAGGCTGCCCTGAATACTGCTGATGACTAAACAGTTATTCAGTTTGTTGCACAGCTAGCTTAGCAGAGCTGTGATTCAGTTGAGAGGGATGAAAGTGTGTGTGTCAGTGTGTGTGTGTGCGACTGTGTATGTGTGGGTGTGGGTGCGCGCATTTTTGTTTCAGGTTATATTGTGGGGACTAATTTAGCAAAAACTCCTACATTGTGGGGACCATGTGGGGATAAATCTCATTGTGGGGGTTAGGTTTAGGATTAAGGTGTGAATTGTGGATGGGTTAGAGTTAGTGTTAGGCACGAACTAGCAACGGTTAGGTTTAGGGTAAAGATCAGGGTTAGGCTATATAAATGAATGGATGTCAATGCAAAGTCCCCACAAGACAAAAATTCAAGAACATGTGTGTACACACGAGTTCTACCAATGCAACAGACCAGACTGAAATTCAAAGGGACAGGTTAACAAATGAGACTTTCTGACATCTATAAATGGCTGCAGAGGTGGTGAGCTACAAATGTGCATGCATGCACACACATGGATGTGCACACACACACACACACACAACACACACACACACATACTTAGAGTTTAAAATAAGCATGTGTGTCGGCATCAAAACGCCACTCAGCTCACCTGGAGGCTTACACAAAAATAACCCCCCCCCCCAAAAAAAAAAAATCAATGGTGTTAGACAAAGAAACACAAAAGCACAGCACTGCTTTAAAATATTTAATGTCTGCTCCATAGTTCTATGTAAAGTTTTGGTAACTGGGTCTTGATGTTTCCAAACCTAACACTCCATAGGTATTAGTGCATTACTGTAATTCCCTTATACATGAAACAGAGACACCCGCATTAAGTTAAATATTCATGTTTCCAGCGCTGGTCTATTTTTATCATAAAGCCCTCACAGGTAGAAGAAGAAGCAGCAAGCGGAAGAAGTGACTGCTCTCTCTTCTGCAACCTGTCTTTTTGTGCACTTTTTGGAGCTTTGGCCTGACAACAGCAGGGAGATTTATGCAGAAAAAGAGAAGAAATAAAACGAAAACTGTAGCTAACGTCAGTTTTAAGAGCAGCCAAAATAAGCTTAAAAAAAAAGTATATGGACACATACAACAATCTTTTACATGCAGCAGATAGCATATAGAGAAGCTGTTGCTTTGACACTTCTACACCCTCGACTGCAGCGTTACGCTCACTCTGAAGGAGGCATAGATAGAGAAACAGTAGTCACGCTTCAGCTATCAATTATGCTGCATTTATGATTTAATGCAGATCTGCTATGTGCAGGACTTGTCACAAAAAGTTTAGTCTTCTCCAGGGCCTGAGAACATGTGTGCTGGTGTCACACACAACCCAGTTATCCACGCAAACCATCAACCTACAGGTTTTCTGAAAGCCTGCAGAGACCAAGAGATCGAGTGAAGGGGGTTGGATGCAGGGCTGATTTTGACAGCTGGGGACGATGGGATTAGCAGCAGTGGTCGCTCAGTGTCAGTATTTGTGAGCGGTTGTGTGTGTGTGTGTGTGTGTGTGTGTGTGTGTGTGTATATCTCTGTGTGTGCATGTGTAAATGCCCATACAGTCTGTCCACTGATTCCCATATGTAAAGGGAATATTTGTGCTGCTATGGAGAATGAGCAATCTATTGGGTGGCTGAGCAATTTAATGCTTTATACGGTTTGTGTATGTGTGTGTGAGTGTGTATTTATGTGTGTAATGGTGAGTGTGTTGTCCATGCGCTGGGCAAAACTGTAATGCCCTTATGCTCAAAATCCATCGTTTGGAGTGAGCACATTACTATTCCTGTCACAACAGCCTTGCAGTAAGAGCAGTAGCAGCTGAGGCAAGCAGGCCAACCAATGTACAATTCACGTTCACACGCACACCAGCGCTCTTAGGTCCAATCAGGTTGCGCATGTAAATCGACTTCTTGCACGTTTTTTTTTGTGTGCAACATCTTTACACTCTCCCTTCATGCTGTTGCGTCGGCAGAGCGGTGCGCTCCCTGCATGTCATACATCAGCATATGAACGTCTCGATTTATGCAGATCTTCTGATTTGTTCAAGTGACCACATGACACATCCCATCACTCACCCTGGCTCTGCGCTCCCCCGTCCCCCTCTTCTGTGTCTGTCAGGTTGTTAAGCATCCTGGCTGATCTTCGGTGCTCTTCTTCTGCGGAGCGATGTCACCGCTCGAGCTCTCGGCGGCTCTCCCTGCGCTCCACGCACTATGATAGAGCCGCAAATTGCAGGGAAGCAGCACAGAAAAAAAAAATGCCAGCAGGATCCTCCTCACTCCTCTCTGCTCCTTGCTGCCTGTAGGATACAACAAAAAGAGGCAGCAGAAGAGAGAGGATTTTTGATGCCCCCCCCTCCGTAGATCCTCCTTTTGACGTCTCTTCTCGAGGTTGCAAGCGTGACTCTCGCTGTTGCTCTCTCTCTTCAAGAGGAGGAGGAAGAGGAAGAGGAAGGGGAGGAGGGAAGAGGAAGGCTGCAGGAGTTTGGAGGATGATGGAACGCCTCAAATTTGCACACTTGCTCACCCTTTTTCCCAATTTCCTTTTCTGTCTTTTTTCCTGCCTTTCTTTCTCCTGATTTCAATCATACCCACTATAAAAAGACTCACTTTCTTCTGCTCAGATGATGAGCTCAGTTATTGTAGCTGCCGAACTGATTGCTTATTCAAGCAGCAGTGCGAGTTCCTCTACAACCTTTTCTGCCCTTCCTCAATGCCTTTCTATCTTTGCAAAGAAGTGCCAGACAAAGAGGAGAAGCAGATTTGAGGTTTGAAAAGTGAGCACGCAATAGCCTCCTCGCTCTGATGTCTATAGATGTGCTCTGTGCATCGGCTTCCTTTGCCATCTTCTTTGTAATAACCAACTGCACTCACTCCATTCTTTTATGTCAGATGCAAATACACCTTCTGTTTCCTGCAAGAATGAACAAGCCATATCAACATAATCTGTACGTGGCTATGTTAAACGTGGAGGGTAGTGTGCTCAGATATGCACACACACTTTGGGTACAGAGTCAGCCTCAGCAATGAGTTTTCAGCAACTGGTTTCACAAGACATCTTTATCTTACATCATCCACGTTTACAGCATAAAGATGTTTGGGTCCAGCTGAGAAAACGTGCCAGCAATACGGTGACAACACAGTGTTATAACCTCGAATATCATTAGAACAGCCTCATTTTGATATATGTAGATTCATTTTGATCTAGTACACCGTGTTCCATGAACAAAAAATGGGTGCAGAATGAAGACACTGCACATGTGTGTTGGTCTGTGTTTGTTCCAGTTGTTGATTCCTTGCTAGATAATTGTGTTTTTAGTCATGTTAGCACCAAGTGTAGAAAGCAACAAAGTGATGTGAGAAAAAAAATGAAACAACGGACTTGGCTCCTGTGAATAAATTGATTCTCAGTGTCTCAAACTAAACTGGTTATGTCAAGACAATTAGCTCAAAAGAGAACCATCATCTTAAAGATTGATGATATATTTCTACATTGACTTGTATATTCTTTTTGGTAGGTTATTATAAATTATGACAATAATTTATAACAACAACAAAATGTTGTTCTAGGACAATGGTCAGTGCCATGGTCCTCTATTCCTAAGGCTGCAGGTTTGAGCCCAGGCTGCAATGGGAAGGGTATCCAGTGTAAAACAATTGCAATATCTTTCATGCAGGATAGCTCACTGTGGTAGCCTCTGCAGAAGAGAGCAACCAAAAAAATAAAAACAAAACAGCAACAACATTAGCCAGCCACTAGGGAGCAAAAGTCAGTGTACCTCTTGTGCTGGTTCCAAGTCCGAGTAAATGGTGAGGGTTATGTCAGGAAGGCCATCCAATGTAAAACACTTATGCCAACACTAATGCCCAAGTTAATTTAAGTGACACCATGCCAGACAGGTCAAGGCCTGGATTAACAACTGTCCCTGGTGCTGCTGACAAACAGGGTGCCAGTGGAAAATGTGCTTCTGTTATTTGAAGACCACCAGGATGGAAATGTGTCAGAAGACAGAGGGAGAAGAGGAAAAACAAGAATGTAGGACTGAGGGTGGAACATCTAAATGTGGGGACAATGACAGGCAATGGTTGAGAGCTGGCTGACATGATGCAAAGAAGGAAGGTAGATGTTTAATGTGTCCAAGAGACCAACTGGAAGGGCAAAAAGGCTTGCAGCACTGGAGAAGGGTTTCAACTTTTTTTTATTTATTTATTTATTTATTTTATTTATTTGTTTTTTTAACCATGGTGTGGATAGAAAAAGAAATAGATTAGGGATGGTCCTGAAGGAGGAGTTAGCAAATAATGTAATAGAGGTGAAAAGAGTGTCAGATAGGATGATGTGTCTGAAAGTAGAAGTAGAAGGTCTGATGCTAAATGTTGACAGCAGTTATGCTCCACAGGTTGGATGTGATGTAGATGAGAAAGAGAAATTTTGGAAAGATATGGATGAAGTGACAGAGAGTATTCCAAGGGAGGAGAGTGTGGTGATTGGAGCAGACCTGAATGAACATGTTGGTGAAGGAAACGGGATAAGGAAGTGGTGAGTACCGTAGTTTTGGTGTCAAGGAAAATAAACAGGAAGGACAAACGGTGGTGGATTTTTCCAAGAGAATGGAAATGGCTGTAGTCAACACATATTTACAAAAGAAGAAGGTACATAGAGTGGGGAAAGGAGTACACAGGCTGACTATATTCTGTGTAGACGAGGAAACCTGAAGGGGACTGGGAACTGTAAGGTTGTGGCAGGGAAGAGCATGGCCAGACAACATTTGATGGCTGTGTGTAGAACGACTGTTATGAAGAAGAGAAAATGAGTAAAATCAGAGAAGACCAAAAGGTAGAAGCTGAGGAAGGAAGAATGTAGTGAGGAGTTCAGAGATTAATTTTTAAAGGCTCTGGGTGGTCAGAAAGCACTTCAGATGACTGAGATACTACATTGTGATCTGTATTGAGAACAGGTGGAAGAGAACTTGGAGAGGTGGAGGTATGCACTTGAAAGAAGAGGAATGAAAGTCAGCAGTAATTAGACAGAGTGCATGTGTGTGAATGAGAGGGAGGCTTGTGGAACAGTGAGGCTACAAGGAGGAGAGGTCACAAAGGTGTAGGACTTCAAGTACTTGGGGTGAACTGTCCAGGAGAATGGGCACTGCAGTAAAGAGGTGAAAAAGAGTCCAAGCAGGATGGAGTGGTTGGGAATAAGTTTCAGGAGTGATTTTCGACAAAAGGGTGTCAGCAAAGGTCAAAGGAAAAGTTCACGACAGTGGGGAGACCAGCTAGGTTGTATGGTCTGGAGACTGAAAAAAAAAAAAAAAAAAAAAAAAAACAGGAGAAAGAACTGGAAATGGAAGAAATGAAGATGCTGAGGTTTTTCTTATAAATTACATGGATGGACAAGATTAGGAATATCATCAGAGGTACAACACAGTTTGAACAACTGATGGATAATGTTAGAGGCCAGACTGAGACGGTTTGGAGTTTGGACATGTCCAGAGGAGGAACAGTGGGTATATGGGTAGACGGATGTTAGAAATGCAGCTGCCAGGTAAAGACAAAGATGAAGGCCAAATAGGAGAAACTGTATATGGATGAAGAGAGGACGTGGAGGTAGATGAAGTATGGACAGAGGACACAGAGGACTGAGTGAGATGAAATAGGATGATTTACTGTGGCAACCTGTGACCTGTTATTACAATTTTTGGTCAGCATTAACCTAAGCTTTCAATGAAGCATAAATATATATATATATTTAAAGATTGTTTCAATTGGTGACTTTACAAAAAATTAAAGTCTTACCTTAGGCCTTCCTGTTTCCTATTTTTTGGTGAAAATTTATAAATGATGACCAAAGCAATTTGTGTGATCGACACAGAGTTGTGTCACTGCTATAATGACACAACATTTACACAACTCTGACCTGTACAGTCTGCCTAAAAACGTGGATCATTTTCAGCTTTCGTTGCTCAATGAGGCATTAAGCACAAACCTGGAAATGTTCTTGACAACATAATATCAGGTTTAAGTCTTGTGTCCAGGTTGACAAAAATTACTTATAGAAAATAAGTAAACAGAAGAACCAGCTCTTCATTCTTTTTCTTTAGGTCATTGTAAACTACAGTATTTAGATATGTTTTAAAACATCTTTAAAATTAAATAACAATTAAAAAACTGCAAATGCTTGAAATTGTATAAAGCACTAAAGATACTTTATGAGCCTAGGGTTTAAAGTGACAAGGAAACTTCTTAAAATCAAAACCAAGGGAATTACAAAACCATTCACTCGTGTAAACTAACCTTATTTTAATTCTGTTATTTACAGAAGTTACTGCATGTTCTTATGAACTAATGATGAAAGTGAAACTGATTATTGTACTATGTATTTTATTATTATTTATTGTGCTTTACTAATGTGTTTTTTATTTTATATTTAGTATTGCTTTTAGTGTATTAAAACTGAACACATGGAACAATTATGACCTTTTTAATAAGAGCATACTCAAAAGGTGTCTTGGAGTTGACAAAACACCCTGTATTTGATCATTAGTGTTTTTAAGTTTGTTACATTTGTAAGCAATTCTAGAAACAACAACAACAACAAAAGTCTGCTTGGTCCGTGATCTGTCTGCTCTGCTGCTGCAATGCTTTAATGCTTCCTTGCTGCAGCTGTTTGCATTTCCCCGTAATGTGAGGATATATAATCATGATTTCTCTGTCATGGATTGAGCAGCAAGCATCAACTGGATGAACCAAGTTTAGAGTCTCAAATTAATTTCCCATATGAGGTGGCTGACTCAGAGAAAAATTCATTTTACCCCAAACAAGCTGACGTTAACCAAAAGACTGCCAAACCTCTGCAACAAGTTTGGACACAAGCCAGCTGTGAATTTGAGTAATTCTTTGTTTAACACTGTTGAGCAATGCTACATCTTGTTTGGCAACCATGACCTTGAAATAGAGCTCCTTCACAATTCTGTGAATTTATTAGCATTTACAAAATCAATTTTGCAAGTGTACTGAGTGAAAAATCAAACAAAGACATCTACTGCATGCCAAGAAAATTGAAACTACTCCATGCTAAATATTTGTTTAAACATAATTTAGGGCATAATTAATACTGTCTAACATGTGAAAATATTATGTGTTTTGTGTGCCAAAAAAATGTGTGTTGCTGATTACATACAGCATGTTTGTGTTTTATCCTAGCAAGGTAGGATGACAGGATGACCCACCTGAACAGATCAGAGTACAAGTTTAAATTGGAGTCCAACTATGCAGTAACCATGGTGAGAAGATACCATCCCTACTGCATGTATGACTGTCAATAACACTAAAATCAAAAATAAAGAAAGCATAAAACATTCAGTATGTTGGAACAAGTATTGGTTTAAAAGGCACATGAAACTGATTTTTGTTGTTGTTGTTGTTTGTTGAATCTGATAATAAAAATGATGATGAAAACAAAAAGGGACTGAGATGATGTGGTCACATGAAGATATTGAATGGGGTTTTTATACCTGATTGAAAACCTATTCTGGAGAAAGGTGTCACGTATAAAGATTGACATACATGTATTACTTTGCCTTAAAGCCTGAAGTCCAGCCATTGACCACAAAATCAATCATTACTGTAAAACATATTTTCAACACAAGCAAGTTTGCCAAACTGATTGATCTGTCGAATAAATACTAAAAGCACTTTCAGACAGATTTTCCAGACCTGATTTACAAAAAAAAAAAAAGGAGATTCAAGCAGGTAAGTCTGAGTGAATATGGTTAGTTTGAAAAGTGCTTTTAATGAATTCAGTGTTGAGCAACAGTAAATTTATTAACCAACACAAAGACTGTCACAACACTTTTGTGCACTTTTAGGTTAAAAAAAAAAGTTGAATTTAGCCATAAAATCAGCACTTGATGCGATAAATGGAAATATTTGAACAATTTCTCTTTTTTTCCCCACCCCTTTAAGCATCCTAATTATTGCAAGCTAACTTTTCTCTCACTATTATTCTGTGCACATACAGCTGACTCAGTGAAGCATCTAACGGCCCTCTGATTTCTTAATGGGCATGGCTTGCTGACAGCTTATCAGTATCTTGTCTAATAACAGAGTGCTGTTATTGGATTAGCACAAACCTGTACAACAATAATGCACAGGCCAAATGAAAATTCTGGGCACAGGGTGGGGAGAAAAGTACAACCTGCATACAATAAAACAGCAGCAGATTTAGTTACAGCTAAAATAAATTTGCACGCCACCCCCTCTGTGCTTGTGCATGACAGGAAGCTGCATATATTCTTGAGGGGATGCAGTCAACACGCAATGCTGTGAAAAGTAATGAAACTGCAAGGCTTCTGCTCTGTGACCTTTTTAGCAGAGTGTGATAAAGACACTCCGAGAGAAAGCTAATGGGATATTGATAGATACAGTAGGAGTGCTTTAATATCGACGTGTATACGCATATGAGTTAGTTTCCTTCAGTTGTTCTTGTTATCCCTGCCTCGTTACATGCATGTGAGCTGGTAATCGGATGTGAACTTCTGTTGCAGTGTCATTTCTTTCTCAAGAGTACTTGAAGAAATTAATCAAGTTATTTAAAAAAAGAAGAATTTGTTTCAAACCAAATGGCTAATTGTTCATGTTTAAGGCTTAAATGGTAACTGATTTAAATGTCGTGAACACTGAAGGCTCTAAGCAGGTGATAGACAGGAAACATGTCTTTACAAAAGTATTTTTAATAGGTTTGGTCTGTTCAAGTGATTACTAATAATGAAGAGAAAACGCACAATACTTTTATTGATGACAAATGAGGGACAAAATACACTGAATTATGTTTCTGTGGAGGCCATGCTGACCGTCAGTGAATGCGTCATTAAAAGGATTATTATTAGAAAAAAAGACAGAATAAAATGAAAAAGAAGGATGTGGTCATGTACAAACACACACACACACATATGCATGCACGCACGCACGCACACACACCAACACACCCCCCTCCACACACACAAACTAAATTAAATGGAATAAATGTTTTGTGAACAAGACTGCTTTAGAATTGCATCTTTCACAAAAAGCTGTAGTTTTATTTTTAATTTTTAATGAGTAATCTTGTCCTCCATCAGAAGTGGTTATTCTATTGTTCCACTCCTCTAAAGTTTAAAGTTCATTGGAGTAGTATTATCATAATCTTGCTAATAATCCTAATTTTTCAATTACTTTCCTATTTATAATGACATATTTTTTAATTGCATTCATCTTTGTAAAAGACGTCAAAATAAAAGCCCAGTTTTCCTTTAAAAACTATTTTTTGCCTGTTGCCTTTTATGCCAGAGTTTTGAACTAAAATCATTTTATGATGAGAAGAGATTGAGTTATTTTTTGATCAAATCTTGACAATAACATGCTCAATCTTATGCAGTATTCAGTTGCGTGCTAGCGCTGAGAATGCATTTACAATAACGTTCAGCTACGACCACACAAAATTTTAGCTCAATAACTGTGAAATATAGCTATACAATGCCTTTTTTTCCCCTCCCCAAGATGGTGCTGGTGTGTAGGGCTTGCAGTCCCTTGCTCTCTGTCTATCTTCTATTTTTGTTATTTTTTACAATGCTTTGTGCAATGTACCAAATCATATTTGCGGTATGATCGTCGGGCACTTTTGGAGCTCCGTACATGGCTGAAATGCCTGCAGAGTTGTTGTGCGGCGGTCAGCACACTCCTCCACTGGTTCTGTCAGAGATTCTTGCATTTCTTCTACGTGACTCTGGCCTTTCTCCCTGGAGGAAACGTCGCAGACGTCGTGGGAAGCGTGCGGGAGTTTTGGTGAAACTGAGGCACCGTGCGGATTATTCTGTCAAGAGCTATGGGGCTCGCTCTGGATCTGACCATCGCCTCTCTGACCCGATGCTACAGGTGCCCGGCTGCTGGCCAGCTACCCACACACTCAGTCGATGTAAACAACTGGAGTTGTTTACCTGCGTGCAGCACAAGCCGACCAAGAAGTGCTGTTCTTTAAAATCTGTAGCCGCTGGCGCGCTACCGCCACCATGGCTGCGTCTGTGTTGGACCCTATCAGGATGTGTTAATCAAAGCAATGTTTGTTTCCAACAAGTCTTTTATCCTCAATTTTCTTTTTAAAGACGAACAGTTGGATTTTCTCAATGTCACGGAATCTTATCTGATTGTGAGTCCAGCACCTTAGTGGAATTATTACCTCCAGACTGTCTGTTTTAATGCCCCACGGCCAAAAATGAACAGCAGTGAAACAGTTAATGGTGTGTGTGATATGAGCAGGAGCGCACAGCTTAGTAGTAGGACCGGGGGGGGGGGGGGGGGGG
>JARVGV010001459.1:24941014-24952505 GCA_031762435.1 Hypsolebias longignatus | reverse complement strand
AAACTAACAACAAATCAAAAAACTGCAACATGAATGTAACTTGTAACTCAACACATTATAGAAATGTAGTGTAGTAGGAAGTACAGATACTTCATGTAAAATGTAGTAGAGTAAAAGTAAAAGTACCTACATTTAATTCTACTTAAGTAAAGTACAGATACATGAAAAATGTACTGTATTTAAGTGCAGTAACAAAGTATTTGTACTTAGTTACATCCCACCACTGGCACTAAGTGAAATCCAAAGTGTTCAAACTTTTTTTTTTTTAATTCTATAAAATTACAATTCCAAAAAGATTGCAATGTACATTTACTGATTAACTTTTGGGCTCACCTTATGTAAACGACTTTAATTTGGTCAATTGTATACATCTTGAACAAAAATTGAGTGTGGTAGTACCTGAGAGTCATGTTTGACACACCTCAAAGCTCTGAACAGAAGCACAATTGCAGAAGTTAAATAGGGCTACAGCCCTCTGAATCATGGCCACAGCATGTATGCTTTGTGATCATGTGATATTATCTTTGCATATTATCAGAATTATGTACACTGCAGGGCCAAATCGGTTTTCAGCCAACCTTCATTTAATTTCATGTTCTTTTCTTCAGATGACCCAAACATTTATTTTATTTAATTTTTTTTAATAATCTGGAGCAGTTACTCTCGGTTGTCGTTCATGCTCATTTAGAGATAGATGTCATCTTGGTTGGGGCTTGGTTTAGGCAGCACAATGGTGTTGTGGTTAGTTCTGTTGCCTCACAACAAGAAGATCTTGGGTCCAATCCCTGGTGTGGACCTGGAGTCTTTCTGAGTGGAGTTTGCATGTTATCCTTGTTTTTGCATTCTCTTTGGGTACTCCCGCTTCTTCATACTGTCTAAAGCATGCATGTTTGGTTGCCTTCAGGCCCAGCCGTCATTTGAATGTGAGATTTGCTTGGATAAACAAAGGTTAAACAAGTGGTCGTTAAGCTGATCACAACCAACTTAATGAGTACGATTTAAAAAGAGCAAGTCAAGAGAAAAAAGTAAAACTAAAGTCAAGAGAAAAAAGTACAACTAAAAGCAAATCATAATACAGGTAGTCCTCGACTTACGAATGGGTTCTGTACCTACAAACCGTTCGTAACCCTATTTTGCCGTAAGTCGGAACTCATTACACGTGACACCGCACCCTTTCGTAAGTCCGGATTTTTTGCAGTAAGTTGAGGAAATACATGTAAAATGTATGCTAACGCTGCGCCGCACACCCGTTCTTAAGTCCGAGTTGCCGTAAGTCGAGGGCGCCTTAAGTCGAGGACTACCTGTACTTATATACTGTATGTAGGAACAATTAAAAAATATGTTAACATAGTTCTTAAAATTAATTTAACCTCTGGAAACATTCTCAAGGTCACATAGTTCTTAAAATTAATTTAACCTCTGGAAAATAATCTCAAGGTCCCAATGTTGGAGCTTCATGACCCACAATTTGGTCTCAAACACATCTGCAAGAATCACTGAGCATGTTGATGTATTTAGATATTTATTTATTAAACTATAGCAATTAAAATAAAAGGCAGCCACAGCTTCCGTGACTAGATCCAGAACCAACAATGAGATAATGTAGAAACTGTAAAGCTCCTTAAAATTGCAGTCAACCCTGAAAATCTTCTTTTCTGATTTATTTCTTTACAAGTTGTTTCTTTTTCTGGAATCAGTCTGGATCAAGAGTTATCCGTACTGTCCCTGGATCAAATCAGTTTGCAAGTGAAGTGTCTACAATAGATGATTAAAAGTCATGATCACAGATGCTTCAGATCTTGTCACAGGGGATTTTAACCACTGCAGACGTGGGAAGACACTTGGTAATTGTTATCAATATGTGCTGTGCCCACTTGACTGACCTTCCCAGGAAATATGTCACCATTTTTAGTAATAATAAACCTTGGATCTCTAAATCAATTAAAAATATAATAAATTTGTGCAATATTGATTTAAAAAAAAATGGGTCTCCTCAAACAAGTGAGGAAATAATTACAATTAGCTAGGGTAAATTATTAGAAGAGAGAGAGAGAGAGAACATCTTCAGGTCCAGGAACTCCCAGCTGGTGTGGGAGGGGGTTAAGTCTATAATAGGGATGCCAACTACGAAAACTCACATTACTCTTAATTCCTTGTCTGCTATGAAACTGTCAAATTATTCTATTTTACAATAGTTTTAGGACTGATTATTTTACTGAGGAGCTTTCTGGTTTTAAAAATGTGCCATCAGATGCCACAATACATGCTGACAATGAAAGTGAGTTTAGCATTTTTCAAAAGACCAAAAAAATAAAAATAAAAAGGAAAAGTCCAGGTCCTGACAATATTTATTAAGAACTGTACCCTGCAGCTAGAATACACTTTTTCTTTTTACCATGCCTCTCCAAACTTTAGGGTGCCAAAGCTTTGGAAGACTTATTGTTCCAATACTAAAAACCAAGACTGCTCAGTCACTGAACGACTTCAGACCTGTTGCCCTTCATTTCTTAGGAAATAATTTGCAAAACTTGTTCAGGAGATCCTCTTGTCAAAAGTACTATATATATATCTATATATATCTATATATATATATAGATATATATATACAGTATATATATAATTAAAAATAAATAAAAAATGGACCCACTTCAGTTTGCTTATTGGACATGTAAATGAGTGGAGGAGGCAACAAGAACTTTTAAACATGATTTTAAGACACTTAGAAGGTGCAAAAACCTTGGCAAAATTGATTTTGATTGTCTTTTCATCTGTTTAATTGTATTCAACACCACATGTTAGTTGAGAAATAATTATCCATATGGTCTTGATTCTGGCCTCGTATAAATGGTAAATGGTAAATGGAGCTTACTTGTATAGTGCTTTCCAGCCCCCATGAGGGGCCCCAAAGCGCTTCACAGCACCAGCCATCCACCCATTCATACACCGGTAGCGGTGGGCTGCCATGCAACGTGCCAGCCAGTCCTACCGGGAGCAACTCGGGGTTAAGTGTCTTGCCCAGGGACACAATGAGGTACGCAGTGACCGGGGATTGAACCCGGGACCTTCCGGTCCTGAGCCGGCTGCCCTGCTTCTACACCATCCCGGCCCCGGCCTTGTATGTTGGCTTGTGAACTTTTTACCTGTTTGGTCCCAGGCGGTAAGGGTCAATAGGGTTCTCTCTGATGTTCTTTCATCCTCTACTGATTCCCCTCAGGGTTATGCTGTTTTGCCCCTTTTATTTATTTTATATACGAATGACTGTCACAGCGAGTATCCACAGCATCACATAGTTGCTGATGACTCTGTCATCTTGTTCCTTCTCAGCAGTGATGACCCTGGGCCTGTGGTCGTGGACTGCTTCCTTTTTAAAGTTAAATGTATCTGAGACAAAGGAGAGGGTCATTGATTTCAGAAAAGACTACAGTATTCAGTTGCCACTCCTGTGGTCAGTGATGGTGAAGCTGTTGAGGTGCCATCAATACAGGTGCCGAGATGGTGTAGAAGTGGGGCAGCCGACTTGGGACCAGAAAGTCACAGGTTCAACTCCCCACCATCCCCCCATGTCTTGGTGTCCTCTCGTGTTTTATCGAATCTCTTAACTTTTACCTTCATCTGTTGGTTTGGATCTTTAACATATAACAGGAACAAACTCTCAGTGATTGTTAGGATGTGCATCAAACTGCTGGAATAGCCCTGCAGGACCTCACTGACCTACACAAGGTGAGGTCAGTGAACAAGGCCAGGCAGATTCTGGCAGATCCTGATCATCATGGTGAGTTCAGGTTGCTTCTGTCTAGACACAAGTATCTGTTGCCCAGATGACAGACAGACTGAAAAACTAATTTATCTTTGTAGCGATCAGGCTTCTCAATGAACAGCAATGATTTGTGTTATGTTAATGTCTTAATGTTTTGTAAACTATGGATGTTTTGTGTACCTACTGACTGTGAAACAAATTGCCCCTTGGAGATAATAAAGATTCTTGAACTCGGTCATCATTTACAAGTAAATATGCATACTTAATGGTAACCAAAAAAAATTGTAAATTCAGTATTTTAACAATCAGTGCCAATATTTGCTTTTCATATTTCATATAAAGAGTTTTAGTTGTTTCACTTTATAATTTTTGTCTTTTTATGATGTTGTGCACCACTGAGGTATTCATTTAAACTAAAATATTGTCGTTACTGCTCAAAAAAAAAAAAAAAAATGTTCATTGCAAATTACAAATTTCGTTTTGTTTGTTCATTTGTTTTGTTTTTTTACCTTTTGTGGCGTGATTTAGAAACTAAAAACACACATATTACATCCTAAAGTCCAAATAAGTAGTTTATAAAAAGAGTTGCTCAACATGGCAGGTAACTGCTGCGTTATGTTACACAACCGACAAACGCACACATGCCCAACAAATCGAACAACTCGTAGTTTCACAACAAGCTACAAGTTGCCTTGGCAAAATCCCTCCCATTGCACAAAATGAGTGGACAAATGCCCAGGTACACATGATAACACTAACACGGGTTCACAATAACACACTCACACCCAGTACACTTAAAGGCCCACAGCTGCCAAAATGTGTAATAGTTTTTTGATCAGGTCATGTTGACAGATCGACCTGGTAATGATAAACAGATGGATTTCTTTCCCTTTGTGCTCTGTAGGAGGCAGCAAACCACAGGACTGACTTCCTGTAGAAACACAGCTCAGGTCAAACAAGCAACACACTGCTGGTGGTGCACACACACCTCCCGCCCATCGCCAGTTTTACGTTTTACCGTAAATTTGCGTCATCAACACTCTGTTTTTTGAACTTGTGACCCATTCAGCCACAGCTTGATAAAAAAAAAAGTCAAATGTTTTTGCCGTTTTAGGACATTGCAACATGTCATGTAAACAGATGTGTTTTGTGGATTTGTACATAACAGAATAATAACTCAGTTACCTAATGAAATCAAAATAACATAAAAATACATTTTTAAATGCAAATCTCAGTGTGTTTTGACTCCCATATTTTCAGTATGCTTTAGATTTACTTCAAAATAAGTGTCATGTGATCTTAGCTGATGAACACCTGCTGGGAAAATATCCAGTTTCTGCACCACTGAAACACACACATCCCAGCAGCACAGTGAAGGAGCTCTCCAAACAGGAGAAGCCAAGTAGATTTATAGAATCATCATGGACAAAACTCAGATTAAGTTTGGGTTATAAAAATATTCATTATCAAAAAATGTGATGGATACAAAAACCACAGTAAGCCTCTCGTAAAATTCAGACAACCAAAGCTAACAAGGCGCGGAGAAAATGAGTCAGAGGAAATAAAAAGGCAAAACTGTAACTCTGAAGGATCTATGAAGCTCCAGAGAGGATTAGATTAAGTGGATGTCTTTGCACCAGACTCGTTTAAACCACAATTTCCATGAAGAAAAAAAAGTTCTAAATCCACCAAAAGCAAGAGGAGACTCTCAAAACATTCAAAAGACTACCTTGGTCGCGTCTGGCCTTGTTCGAGCTAATATGGATATTTTACAAAACAAATATTTTTGTCTGTTTTTGCTTTTACAAATGACTTATTTTAACAGAAAAATACAGACTTGTACAAGAGCTTTCTCAAGTAGATATAATAAAATCTCAGTCATTTGCATGTCCATGTGTATTTGCTAAATCCAGGTCATCTTTGTAAAAAAAATTAATAATCTCACCGGGTTTTGTTGCTGGTAAAATAAAGGTTATGAAAAATGAATGAATTAATTAATAAGTACAGAGTTTGTGGCATTACAACCTTCCTCATGAACATGAAGTTTTACTTTATATTATGTACACAATTTCGTTCCACCTCATGTACCACATGTGACGCAAATGACAATAAAGAACCTTGAATACTGATTGATTGATAACCATCTGGCTACTTTAGTTTAATCGTGTTTCCTCCCACAGACCAAAAACATGCATGTTAAGCTAATTTAAAATTATAGATTGCCCCTAGGTGTGAGTGAGAGAGTGAATGGTTGTTTATCTCGTTTGTCTTTATGTGTCCCTGTGATGGACTAAAGACCTGTCCAGGGTGTTCCCCACCTCCATGGCTGGACATGTGCACATGACTCGAAAAGGAAGAAACGGGTAAAAGGTGAGGGATGGATGGATGGATGGATGGATGAATGGATGGATGGATAACATCTTAAAAGAAAATGGTTTTGTTTTGATATGCATACAAGTGAATTTAGAAGCTGAGATTTAACTTTTTTGTTTCTATCCAACAAGGTAAAATATGTAGAATTGCAGATCCAAATCAGATGTATTTAAATGTCCAAATCGAAATCTGGACTTTAGTGCGACTTTAAACTTCTGGTATGATTTAAACAATGCTGAACACTAGCTAAACCTATCCATCTTGAGCAGTTCAACCCAGAATCCTGTTTGGAAGAGCTGAACTAATTAGAACATGCAGTCACTTCTGTATTTGTTGAAAAAGAATCAGCTGCAGGATTCTCTGAGGAGTTCAAGAGTTATTAAATTTAAAAGAAGCACAACACTAGCTAAATGTTAAACGTAGCAGAACACTAAATACAAATTTAAGTAAGAAAATGATGGCTAGAGCTATACAAAATTCTAGTGAAAAGCTAAATGTAGCTGTGTATGCTAGCTAATAGCCAAAAATTGGAATGGTAATGAAAACCAGCTAAAGGGGGCAATAGGGTAAATGATAAAAGTAGCTGAACAGCAACCAAGTTAAAAACAGGAGACAAAAATAAGAGCAAATATGCTGAAGGAGAGGGCTTTAAATGGAACAAAGTTATTAACAGAAGTGAAAATTCTGAATGTAGTTCTGAGGGGGAAGTGTTTTAAATAAAGTTTATATAAAAAAGCCACAAAAAACACAACTCATGGCTCACATCTACTTAATGAGATAAACATTTTTATTTATAAATGACAAAAAGGAAAAAAATAAAATAAAAAAAAAAGCACTAAGCAAACTGAAGTACTGGTAGAATATGAAATGAGCTGGTAAAAATAAAAACACGGAAAATATTATAATATTTATATTATTATAAAGAATGTTTAATCAGTGTTTACACAATTAGAAGGAGATGTGAGGAAGTAATGTAAAAGTGACAATACAAATAGATTGCATTGAATCTCATTGCCCTTGACATTTCTAATGATAAAATACATCAATGAAATTAATCTATATGCTATATTCAATCAATTCAGAAAATTTCCATAAATATGATCAAAGTTCAGTTTTAATGTTGCCTCACCAGCTGCTGTTCACCATTTACAATCATACTATGCAGATCAAATGTTTTTATTTCTGGATAGTTTATTCTCAACCTCAGGACCAACTTGGGTGACAAAAATTCAAACTTACAGTCCACATCATCCAAAGTGTTGATGAACAATATTTTAAATAGGATGAAGGCTAAACCATTTAGTTCTAGTTTAAACGTCCCCTGTCATTCTTGACCTTCTGGTTTCTTTTCATTTAATCCCACATGGCTTTACGAGCCAAACGTTTGATTCCGCTGATTAACCCAGAACTCCAGTGTAACTGAACACAAATGACAGCAGTTAAATCTGGCCCCCCAGAGGCTTACCGTATAGCCGAACTGAGGCAATTAAACTTTCACAGTGAACTTTCAAAGAAAAGACTTCCGCTACGGTAAAATAAAATTTATCACTTAAGAAACTGCCACCAATGCAGTATTAGGAGTAATTACATCTTACCATTTTTATAGGGTACTTTTACAAGCCGTTAAAGTGCCCTAAATGTTTCCCTGACTTTGGACAGCCAGGCCACAGAGTATTCAGACAATCTGCTGCCTGTTTTTTTACAAATACAAAAAAAAAAAATAAAAAAATGAACACAAGTTTATGGCTGCAGATCAAAGTCTTGATCAAAGATCAAAGACCTTGAGGAGGTGGTTCAGAGAGAAATCGATAGCGCTAAATGAAATACAGTAGCAAAAACAGAGCTAGGAAACACTCAGAGATCTGGAGAGAGAGCGAGAGAGAGCGAGAGAGTGAAAAACACACTCAGGCATGTGGGTGTGATTATGCAGCAAGGGGTTAACGATCAAATGAGCAGCCTTATTGATGTGTAATAACATCTGCGAGGAGGTCAGACACTCTGGTCCCCCTGGCCCCCCGATAATCATCCGACCTGAGTGGAAAGCCTGTCCACACGCACTGTACACATGTGGTTCATACGTCAACTGTTAGGAAAAACAAGTACAAGAGAAAACACACGACTCCTGCAAAACCTTGAACTTTTAGCCTCCTGACGATTTCAAAATTCAACTACAATTTTTATTGAAAGTTTTTTTTTTTATATATATATAACTCAACAGCTGAAGTTCTCAAATTTCTCTCCCTATACAGCTCATCAAACAGCAGCATATACATAATGTATAAAAGAAGTTTTGCAACTTGGCTGGCACACTTCTGCATTCGCTCAGTGTTGATGCTGCTCAGACACTTGTAGATGTTTCTTTCTGTTGCAGACTTCTGCTGCCACTTTGCACAGTTTCAGAAATATGTGATGGTCCAACACTTCCCTGTGTGAGTCTGAGGGCAGCTCATAACTAAATAATGCTCAGGCTGATGTTTAATACACCATTATATTATTATTGTTTAGTGTGTATCTTACATCCTTATGTTCCATTTCTTTTTTATACTTCATATTTTTACTATTTTTAGATTTAACTGGGACCTTGTACACAAATTTGTTCCATCTCATGTACACCTTTGACCTTGACATGAACTTGTCTGAGTAATTCAATTTTTTTTACAAAGCCCGCATAATCATGATCACATATTTCAGATGGTCCACCTCTCCTTCTGTTTTCTCGCCAACTGCAAAGCACCAGGACTCCAGACTCTCACATATTAGCTCCAATGCTCCTCAAAACTTCTTTATTCAATGCTTGTCTATTATTTTTGTTTGTTCACTATCTTGTTTACTTACATTGTTTACTTACATTGCTATTAAAACTATTTTATAACAATTATTGCTTAGTTTTGACATTACTAATTTATTCAACCAATATTTAGTTTGTTTCTGCTTTTTCCATTCAGGAGGGGATCTGCCTATCTTCAGCAGTGACTGTGTCAGAGGTGGAGTACACCCTGGACAGGTCATGGGTCCATTACAGGGGCACCAGAGACAAATGAGACAAACAACCATTAATGCTTCCACCCACACCTACTGCCCATTTAAAGTTCCTTATATCACCCTTTTTAATAAATAGTGCATTTTTAAAACCTATTTTCATTTTTACTATTGCAGTTTATCTATACACCCAACAAACTGATACCACGTGAAATTTTGGGTAAATGTCCGTAAATCTGTTCACTTTTTAAAGCCTACTGCTGGAGGCAAATTATAAAGATTTGATACTAAGAAATGTATTTTTCTATTTTGTGTATAAGCTGGTATTTGTCATTACTGCAAAACTTGTGGATATTCAGTGACACTGTGTAGTATAAGAGTTGCTATTGACAGTCAGGTCATGTGGTGCACATGAGCTGTCATATTTGACTGAAATCTCCTGACAAACTGCAAATAAAACTAAATATATCCTTCTGCTCTGCACACCAATCATTTTAAATCCAGGTAGAATTTTCAGTGTGAAAAGATTACTTCCTTTTTTTTTTGTACCTTCTTGTGTAGCTGAGTTAAGAAGAACTACATTCACCGTTATTAAACAACAAGAGCAAAACTAATTTGGAGAATCAGACATAAAGAATTATTAAGGTGAAGTCACCCGATCAGCTACCCAGAAAAGAGGCAAAGGAAAAGCAAATGTTAAACTTCTAAAACAACTTAAACTTCAAAAAGTTTATATGTGAGCTTCTTATGTTTTATTATATATGATGCTTAAGTGGGGAATATGGTAGCTCGGTGGGGCTGCGGTCTTAATGAGGTATCCTGAGACTGCAGGTTTGATCCCAGCCTGCACCTGGAAGGGCATCCGGCGTAAAAACTATTGCCAAATCTTTAATCGAAGTTCACTCGTGGAGGCCCCTGCAGAAGGGAGCAGCCAAAGCCAAATGGTGAAGGAACTTTTTTTTTTTCATGGAATTACTGCATTTTAATCTAAGGTAAAAGCTCATAGATGTTTGTGTATGCAGGTACTTTTATAACTTTTTAAGACAAATCCATTCAAACCAAAAGCACAGACTAAATTGTTCTTGCCCATGGGTGTTTCAAGTGTTGCTGCTCAGAGCTGCTGTCTCTAGCCAGAACACTCCCATACAAAAGAGATTTTTATTCTCCAGTTTTATATCCTGATAATTAAAGTTCTGAGGAGTTTTTATTTCTCCTACAAAAAAAGCTTCTGATCCATTTTTGGGTCATCATAAAAATAAAAAAAAAACAAAAAAAAAAAAAAAAAAAAAAAAAAAAAGGCGCACAGCCTTTACCAGCCCAGAGGTAACATCCGGCAGCCTAAATTGGATTTTGACTAACTTCTTTTGAAATTTATTACACCAGTCAATCCGAAAATTAATGATTCTACACAGAAACCTTGTGCAACAAAAACAGACTCCAAGTCCTGGCTTCTGTTTGCAGCAGCGTCTGGAGTTTGATGGTGGAGAAGAAGAAAACAAGAGCCTTTTTTTTTTTTTTCTAAATTCAAATATTTTCACTGCAGAACGTCTGCTGTTTCCACATAAAATCATTATTTTGAGTGATTTATAGGGCACTAAAGCAAATCCCTCTTTATATACCTTTTAAGGGGGATTTCTTTAATCCACAAGACTTTCTGTGAACTTCTGCAGATCCCAAACCAGATGCAGAACAGACTGGACCAGGTTCCTAACCCCTTTTACTTGTGCTTGTCACAGATCCTGAATGAGTTTCATAAGATTCACAACCTAACTGAAAACAATAAAAATGTTTAAATACTAAATACTCTGGTAGATAACAGTTACACACAGATAACTCCATCTTTTGTAGGATACAGATGTGTCATAATTAATTATGTTTGCATGCTTAATGCTTATTCCAGGAAAGTTTTAATTTTTTTTTTTTTTTTTTTTAAGTCAAGCTAGTTGTATTTAATTCTTGTGTTTGGAGTAGAAAAAGTGATGCAAAGCAAAAGGCACAGCTTGTTATCTGTGTGGCACACACAGTTTGCAAAGGTGGCCACGGGCAAAGTGTATGTTCGTGGGTGGCGGCATCGCTTTACACCCTGTTGGCACAGGCAAGGTCGTCCAGTGCATGTTTTTTACTCACTTGCCTACTTCCTCCACCTCCCAACACACATGTACCCCCTCCCTCCCAACACACACAGGGGTTGCAAGAGTTCAGAGCAGGGTACACAAGAACCCCTCTGAACTCGGGAAGCTGGCTCTTTTCCAGTGAACATCTCACTTCTGTTGCATAGCTCACAACAGAGGTGAGTCTCGATGTCCACACACACACACACACACACACACACACGCACGCACGCACGCACGCACGCACACACACACACACACACACACACAC
>JARVGV010001459.1:24921875-24932807 GCA_031762435.1 Hypsolebias longignatus | reverse complement strand
GAAACAAAGGCTGTTTTCCAAGCATCTGGAATGGAGTTTTGTCTTATGGACAGATTAAAGATGTGGGTCACAGGGACCCACATTTACAAGAGAGACCTGGAAACATAATTATTAACTTTAGTTTTTCTACATTTTGATCACTTTTAATTGATAACCAAAGGGTTTCTTTAACAAACCTTTCACCGTGAAAAACACTAAGTACTCTTAAGTTAAGTTATCTCGAAACACTCACAATGGCCGAGAAGCAAATCTCTGATCAATGTAGCTCCACTGGAAGCTGCACAACTCTCTGTGATAAACTCACTGCTTGATCAATTTGAGTATCTAGATCAAGCTTTATACAAGAAGACGAGAAGTACACACAAAAAAGTTCACGAGAAAATCAAAGATAGTTCTCATCAGATGTTTTCGTGGTAAGTCATATTGTGTCACTTCCTGTTTTCTTTGCTTGGTAGCTGGAGTAAATTGGTCGCTTGAGGAAGCTTTTGTTTTACTGGAATTATTATTATTATTATTATTATTATTATTATTATTATTATTATTATTAGTTCTACATTCTAATACAGAAACACTCAGTAAATATATTTTCTACTGTTGGATTGCGCTTGCGACACTTTTTGTCTTTCAACACTTCTCATTTTTTCATCAATATATTTTAAATCTGATTGCTCTCGTGTTAGCTTAGCATGGCTTCTGGTTCTCTCTCAGTTCCTCTGTTCTCGCTTGATCTGTGTGTCAGATATTCAGCTATTCCTCTGCCTCATTGGCTGATAACGGTACTTGTAAGAATGTCGTATGGTGGCTTTGGAGGAGAGGCTGTCTGAATTTGAAGCTCGGCTCAGCACTAGTGAAAAACTATTAGCTAGCCAGGTCTCCTTAGCATGGAGCCACTGAGACTAGCTCCCGTCCCCACAGCTGTCCTTGCCCCATAATTACGGTGTGTACAACTTTACGCAGCTATTTATGGACATATACAATATGTGATGGTGCACACCTTGTCAACCTGAGAAGTCATCAGAGATTGTTTTGAATTAATTTGCTGTTCTGACATTGTTTTCTTCTTTCTTCAGTTAGAACAAAATGTCCCTTACACAGTTTACACACACTTTATGCTCCTCCTCTGTCTGTGTGCCTCACAGGCATGCAATCGCCAATGTGTTTACTTCTACATGTGACAAAAATATAAGAAACTTTACAGTTTACATTGAAGTGAGGTTGTTTTGAGCATTTTTGAGGCGTGTTAGGTGTTGTTGTTTGAGGTTAAATGTAGTTCAGTTTCCTTGTTTGGATTTGAATCATAAATGCCCAAACTCATAAAAGCATCATGTATGAATCTTTAAGTTCAGAAAACTAAACAGAGTCACATGTCAGTGTATTTACATGAGTTTCAGTACTTTGTAGTCTGACTGAAAACGTTTGCGTGGCGGTCTCACAGCAGGTCAAAAATGTGAGTGAATTTATGCACACTACCACACAATGTTCATTTGGATACAGCTCAACGTGTGTGGAACCAGGTGCACACAATCTTTTCGTGTATACCCAACACGGATACATGAGACACCAGGACTTTGAAGTTTACTCTCCTCTGCAGGCCAGCAGTCACTCTTTCAGGGATGATGTGCACATCCTTGATAGAGAGGAACAGTGGTTCGAGAGATGACTAAACTAAGCCATCTTTGTCAAGAGAACCTGTCCATCCTTAAACAGGGGCAGAGGCCTCTGTGTCCAACTGTCACTCTCTTACAATGCTGTTACTGTAAGTATAACTCAGCCCTCTTTGAATAGCAAGTGGCCACCAGGGCACTAATATTCGGTTGTTAGGCTGATGGTCCTTCTTTTACATGTGAACAACCAGTTTTGGAAGTCACCCACAAACTGGTTCCACTATGATAAGGTGCTATTTATAAGACTGAGTTTGCATGCAGCTCCTCAGACTGAAAAAAGTATTTGGGATAAAAGATGAAACATTTCAACAAAGAAGCATCAGTCCAGAGGACTTGACTCAACCCTGTTAGCTTTGTAAGGCAAGGCGAAAAATAAAGATGTCAGGAAAAAACCTTGGTTATTGTGCCCTCATGTTAGCAAAAAAAGATGTATGTAAAGACGCATATAAAATAACAAATTACCTACATGGTATACAGTAGCTGACCGAGGATTAAAAATGTGTTCAATCAATAACATACGATTATGTAAGGAGACTGAGACTCTAGGAAATCTACTTCATACACTTGAAGCTCATAACACAGATGAGTAAAACAAATTCAGAAACATGAAAATGTAACTTTAAGGAAAGAAAAAAAAAAAGAAATCAAAATGTTGAAAGAAGAAAGCAAACAAATTCAACAACTGAAAGAGAATAAGAAAGAAAGAAAGAAAACAACTCCAGCAACAACATGATAAAATTGCACATCTTCGAGATGAAGTGGAGAAAAAAAAAACTCAAGTGAAACCATCTTTGGAGATAACCTCCACGATGTAATACAAAGCCAATCTTCTGACCACACTGGACCACAGTCCAACTGCAAAGCAGAATCTAAAGGCAAGTTGAGACCTCCATTTAATGTGCATAGTTTTTTAAAGGTCAACCAGAGGTTTGACTTTGATGGTAATGATGATGCTCAAATGTACATTCAAGACTTGGATGATTTTTCAAACATTTTCCAAATGTCCCATTGTCAGATAAGATCTGCCTACCTGATCATTCTCATCACGTTTAGTGATGAGTTGAACCCAGGGTGCAGACAGACATGGGGGACTCAAGGGTAAAATAAAGAAGGCTTTTTTTTTTTAACATAACAAAAACTGACATGGCAGCAAAACTTACATAAACTCATGTAGACATGGAGGAACAGAACAAAACTGGTTGTGGAAACCATAATGCACGAACAGGGAAGAAAAACACTGACATTGAACTGAAAGAGAAACTAATGACAGATAATGACAAACACCTGAAGAGAGACAATGAGGATCAGGTGAGAAAAGGAAGAGCAGGAGCTTAATAACTGAAGGAAAAACACTGGGAAGACTGAACACATGACAAGTAAAACACAAGAGAACAGAACTCAAACACAAAGATGTCAAAACCAACACAGAGGGAATAAAAATAAGCACTAAATAACGAACACACTCGGATACCTCCACAGAGAGGGGCATGGCTTTATTAGATGCCAAACAAAGTTAAACCAAAATGACTACTCCTTCCTCAGCAGTACAGAGCTGGTCCATCTGGTTTAATTCATGCGCTGGACTTTTTTTAAATTTATTATTTACTATGATCACCTCCTTTGCTCATTCTATGAGTCGCAAAATGAAGAGGGAATGGAAGAGAATAATACTTCAGAGAAGTACTGTATTTATTCATAACCTCCACCTCTACATCAAACACCTCCTTGATATACAGGCAGATCTAAATCTGGGTATTTTCAAGTTGAGAGAGAAAGAGAGAGAGCCTGCAAAGCTTTTGAGCTACACAGACTGAAAGAGCTACAACATATGGAATCGGAATGTGTTTATGCTAGATGCATGCCCTCATTCCTTAGAGTTTGAGAAATCCACCAAGTCTGCATATCAGTGTGCCAGAGCACCTGTTACACATGATGATACAGACTATGCAAACGTCCAAAAATCAGATAAAGGAAAAGTTAGTTCACAAAAAGAACCACAACCATCCAACATAGTTACCTGAAAAGGTAAGTGGCCACCATATCACAAAAAAGATAGGGACCCACAAGAACCCTAGAGACAGAGACTACCAATCATGTAATGACTGTGCACACTGCAACAAACCACATTATCTTTTCAAATGCAGCAAGTCTGAACCTCTACGAACTGTATGCTTGAACAGATCAAGAACAGTTTTGTCTGAACGTATGGCTCCAGAAGATGACTCCTTGGCTGAAGAAAGTGAGAGCCAAAGGAAACTCCTGACAAAGATTGTATGTGCTAACTCACTGGAAAATGTGCTGTATAAAAGTGCTATGTGACTCTGAATCTAGAAGATGTGATAATGCACGACGGACTTTTTGACACTGGGTCAGACTTGCCACACGTCCGCTGATCTGTTTGAATCCTTACGTTATACTACAGACTTTGCAAACAAAGAACTGAAAGTTCAACCTTATAACATGAAGGTACTTCCATACTTTAAAGTTGAGACAATTTTGTCCTCAGTGGCACTAATACAGATGTCCAGGTCATATGACCCTAATGCACCCAGTGTACTTGTACATCTCAGATCTTGAATCAATCCCTCTTCTCACTGGAAAATATTTTCTTGACAGATTTATGCCTTTAATCTATTTTCAAACCCTAAAGATGTGGGTACAGGTACACAAACCTCTGCCAATTTTGTTACCTCAGTAGTTCCATCCACATTGTTACGTGCTGGACGCTGCAGAGAACTCGGAAACAAATCAAACTCTTGCCTCTGAGATTGTGGTAACGAACACCCAGCCGAAACAAACAATAGAACAGGTTCTACCTGAACACAACACTCTTTTGTCCTCTGTACCCACCATCATCCACTGAGTCCATGACACTCCTCTTAAACACAACCTTTGACCCCAATGTCTTTGGTCCAATTAAAGTTACTGATAAAGCACAAAATAGTTCCGTGACAAAGCATCTGATTATACAGAACCAAAACAGTATTGTTTCCATCGACCCTGTGTTCCCTGATGAAGATCTTATCCATCTTCAATCGTTTGATCCAGGGATCAACAAAATCATTTTTTATCTCTCTGACCCTGTCAAAAACAAACTGGCTATGTCAGATCTTGACAACATTACAAAGTGTGTTCCTCACGTACGATGGTCATGAGGTTTCAGTTTCAGACGCAACCACTTCACATGTGTTTGTTATTCCATGCAAACACAGTGGGGTGAGGATTGATAATGCCCACAACCTTCTTTCTGCTCTATACAAAGATGTCAAAGTTACATTTCTCACTTTAAAGCAGGTCACCCACTGTGTAAAGATGTCACTGATCACATCAAATAAGTTTCAAAATGCTGTTGATCTCAAATTGCAAACACCATTTACACAGATAATGAGATCCTAAATGGCAGGTTCTTTATTTACCCTCTGAAAATGTTGTTTCTAACAGTTGTCATGACTCTGTCTGTTTTAAATACAACAACTTTCCCAAGTTTCTGGAACTTGGTCCAGACTCAGGAATTGTTCTAAAAGATCAACCATGTCCATCAATTACCAACTGTCACTTACAAACTCAAGGTTCAAGGTTTATTATTGTCATTCGCATCACATGTGGTACATGAAATGGAATGAAATTATGTACTCAACATCCCAGTTACACCCCAAAAATAGCAAATATATAAAGTATAAAAATACATTGTTTACAAGGATCTAAGATTAATGCTAAACACTACTAATGTAAAATAATACGGTACAGTAAAGTGCAGCCTGGACATGAGGGACTGAACACTGGACACTACTACTGGACAATACGCAAAGAGTAGTTGTAAGATTTGATCCTGAGATAGACCACCCATAGCAACTATCTACTATCAGCAATCTCACAACTGTGTAAAGCCACAGATGGATCAAATAAATCATCCATCATGAAAAACTAGACATCTCACAAATGCTAGCGCTATTATAGATGTTCGCAATAACCCAAACTGAACTGGTTGGTACTGAAAGAAGAGAAAAATGTTTGCTAGGAGAAATGTTTACAGTGGCTTCAAATCTTGATGCATTGTTTAATCATTGTGTTTCATTTAATAACTCAGTGACCATCGCTAGTATAAAATGCTATGTGGGGGAACTACAACCAGAATTCTCTGAAATCCAAGATCATCTAAAATTCATAAGGAAAATCTCTCGAAGCATGGTCCACATCAATGATGTGTCTCTATCCTCTAGACACAAAACAGTGTCTTTACAATATTGACGTTCCTAAGTTTATCAACTCATACTCCCTCAAATTGAACTCAACCATGGTCGAGAAGCTCCAGTACAAAGGTGTGAAAACAATTAACATAAGTCCTAATAGGGTACTCAGAGAAATCAAGTCACTTGTCAAAAGAAGCAGACATCTGCCATGTTGTGCTCCAGTTCCAGATAAGAAGGTCAAGCTAGGCTGAAGTTCATCATGTTTTAGGATCTATTTTGATTTTTGTCAGTTAACTATTTGTTACGCTAATCCAGTCCTTGGTATCCTTACTGATGACATTCAGACATCCTTCATTTTGGGTCCTCTTCGAGAACTGAGTATTCACTGGGAATACTCCACCATCTTCGTTCCACGTTGCCAACAGGCGACATCTAACATTGGATTTATTAATTATGACATCTGCTTGGAATGTTAATGTGTCGACTACCTTTTTGCTTTGCTGACAGGACCTTTGTTTGGTTTCGCTTTGGATCGATTGTTTCCACATCAGATCTATTGCTCTGTCTACTGGATCTGTGTTGGTTTCCACTCTGTGCTACTAAGGATGACACATGACTGACTGGGTGGAACTTCTTCAAAGACTAAGCATTCATTTTTTTGGAATATAATTCATTTTTTACATTGACTAATGAGGGTGTCATAGGACACCTCACAACTTTGGTCTTCAAGTCTTAGCCCACGATGGTTACCAATGTGTCAATGCTCACCCCATCAAAGTTTCTTCTAATGGCTCATGGATTTGGTTTGTAGGGACTCAATGATCATCTGGTATCGTCTCCCTAATGGGGGAATATGTAGCAAGAAGATATGCTCCCTTGGCTATGGCACCTGACCTTTAGGCTTGTTTACCAGTTTCATCCTGAACTAATTTTTTTAAAGTTACTTTTGACTTGAATAACTGATGTTTGCACACAATGACTGTCCTTGGACTCATAGTCAGCTACAGTCTAGCTAATGCTTATTCTTTATGCTTTTAAGAAAGAAAAACTAAATCATCAGTGTTTATTTTATTTTATTCTGACAGGTGTGAACATGACTAATGTTGAACATTGTTTGCAATCATTATAATGCAATTATGTGAAATATCACATGTTTCAACAGACTTTCTCTGTTCTGTTTTTCAGAATACTGTAGTATAGTTTTTCCTTGAGGGACTCATGTATAAGTGTTTTTGAGCCAGAATCTGTTTACATGTTAATGAGGAGTCATAATATTTTGGAGTTCCCAAAAACACTTCTGAGGGCTGATAGTTCAAGGTTTCTTTGAGTGACACATTTCAGTTTCTCATCCCATCATCCACATCCTGATGTGTTTGTCTGATGTCCGTCTCATTTATTCCTGAGCAAAACAAAACCACAAGTTTCCTCAGGAACCATTTTTGTTAGAAGCAAAGTAGAGTTCCAGTAAGAAGATAAAATGTTTTTCTCACTGCAAGACTTTCAGTTTAAATTGAAAGCCAGCTGAAGGTTGCCGATCGTCCGCACACCTTCTCATCGGCTGCTTCCTCACTGACTCCTGAATTGACTTGCGGCTGCCGTGGGCAGTGTCTGGCCTGGTTGGTCCTCTCCTCGTGGTGTACCCTGGCCTGATCAGCAAGCAAAACCCCATAAAGACAAATAAATTCGAGCCCTCAGCACTGACCAGGTAAAGAATGGAGACCTGGTGAGGTGAACGCAACTTTGCATCTGGTCATATAATTTTAGCTGATACAACTTGATAAATAATTTTCTGGCTTGCAGTGATAACAAATGACCAGCTGGTCACATTAAATAACATATTTCAAACAAATTGAAAAGTAAACTGTTTATCATATGGTTACACTTTTTCTAAATGTGCACACCTATAATTCCTACTCAAATACTTTGCATTTTAGCTTTGGATAAAAGATAATTAATCCATTACTGATTTATTATTGTTTAAATTGTTTATTATTGTTTTAGTCATTACTTTACTACATTTCTAAATAGTTATTCTCCAGCTTATTATACTTTAACATTTGTGTTTTTCAATCTTTTTTATTGTTGTTATTGACTCTTATCTTCATTTATCATTTTGTAATAAAATTAAAAGACAAGTTCAGTTTCCTCCTCATTCTGTATAATATTGTGATAAAAATTGCCTTTGACTATACAAATTCAACTTTAGGTGTTCAATCTAATAATTCAAGGGTGAATTTAGTGACTGAATACCCATAAAGTGTGTCATTGGTCAGTAAGCTGACTCGGAGCTTCCAAATTTAAAGAGTGCAAAGCAAGTAAATAATGTAGTAAAGTGAGCATCATCACTCTTCCTCTTCCATTCACTCATATTTGCCACAATGATAAAATGTGTTACTTTTTTAAATATTTTAAATAACTAAAAGCTGAAAATTGAAATAAAACATGTTGCTTACTTTTGTGCCTTTATCAACAATTCATTAAGTTCAATAAGTCTCACTTTCAATTCAGAAAGTATTCACTTGTTTTCTTTAATTTACTGCAGATGCTGCTCCTGGAACATTTGTCTTATGGTGCGTGCTGCAGCAATAAAAGAATAACACATTTGTTTTTGGATGCCTGATAACTGTGAAAACCAAAGGACTTTTATTTGCCTCATAATAAACTCAGTATTTTATTTGTCCTTTAGAATAATTTTACTGTAAGTTTATCGTATTAGAAGTGGGCTTTTATACAGTTTTCTACCTTGCTGTTTTATAAAAAAGAAAAAAGAAAAACTTTTATTTCAGCCTTGCATCCAAGATTTAAACCTTTTTTGTTTAGAATATGTCCAAGGGACTTTAAAGACACAAAACAGTCTGCTCTAATCAGTATGTTTTATTTTATGATTGTCCTGATGGTTTAATTAATAAGTGCATTTGCAAAGAAAAAGAAGAAATGACCAAATAACTAGAATCATCAAGTAAAAAAAAAAAAAAGGACCCAGTTTTGTAAAGTAGAACATGGTTTTATTAATTTATTAATTTATTTACGAATAAAGGTTTTACCTGTAAATCATTTTAACAAGGACAATCTGGTAAACTAATAATCTGATGAGTGGATTTATGGTTTGTAAGAAAAAAAATTGTAATGTATCAATGAGGAAACAAAGCTGATGAGAAAATGTAGAGGATAAAACAATTACTACCAAAATTATAAACTGAATTAAAATTGTAAACGACTTAAACTGGTTTAACCTTTACAGAAAAAAAAAATACATGTGGTATTTATGTATTTTGATATGTGAGAACATGTTAAATTATTGTGTGACTTATGTAAAGCATGATATATTTCTGTGTTAATTTTATCATGCAAACTTCATGTGTGAACACGTATTGAGCTAATGTAAAACGTGTCTCGTGTGACTCCGAAACATTTCCATGCATTTTTGTGACCCATGTAATCGTATTTGGTCACATGTGAATTACAGGTTTTTAAAAAATTATGTAAAGATGAGTAAAACATTTACTTTTATAGTTGGCTTCATTGCCCTTTAACAGCTAAAAATATCCATCCATCCATCCATCCATCCATCCATCCATCCATCCATCCATCCATTATCTTTCGCTTGTTCCGAAGTTGGGTTGTGGGGGCAACAGCTTGAGCAGGGAAGCCCAGACATCACTTTCCACAGCCACCTCTTCCGGGAGGATTCCAAGGCGTTCCCAGGCCAACCGAGACATATTCTCTTCAGCGTGTCCTGGATCTTTCCCGGGGTTTCCTCCCAGTCGGACATGCCTGAAGCACCTCCCTAGGGAAGTGTATAGGGGGCATCCTTACCAGATGACCGAACCACTTCAACTGACTACTCCGAGTCTCTCCCGGATAACTATACTTCTCACCCTATCTCTAAGGGGGAGTCCAGATACCCTGCGAAGGAAACTCATTTTGACTGTATCCGTGATCTCATTCTTTTGGTCATTACCCAGAGCTCATAGGTGAGACCATAGGTGAGCGTAGGAACGTAGACAGACCGGTAAACAGAGAGTTTTCCCTTACAGCTCAGCTCTCTCTTCACTATAATGGACCGGTTCAGAGGCTGCAATACTGCAGATGCTGCACCAATCCATCTGTCAATCTCACGCTCCATTCTTCCCTCACTTATGAACAAAACCTCAAGATACTTGAACTCCTCCACTTGAGGCAGAACCTCACCCTTGATCTGGAGAGAGCAATCCACCCTTTTCCGGTTGAGGACCATAGCCTCAGATTTGGAGGTGCTGATTCTCATCCCAGCCGCTTCACACTCGGCTGTGAACCGCTCCAGTGAGAGTGGCACAATGATGCCAACAGGACAACATCATCTGCAAAGAGCAGAGATGGAATCCTGAGGCCACCGAACCAGAAACCCTCTGCCAGCTGGCTGCACTGAGAAATTCTGTCCATAAAAGTTATGAACAGAATCAGTTACAATGGGCAGCCCTGGTGGAGTCCAACTCCTACCCTGAAGGGGTCTGACTTACTGCCAGTGATGTGAACCAAGCTCTTGCACCGCTTTTATAGGGACTGAACAGTCCATAGCAATAATTATTATTATAAATCTTGACAACTTGTCTACAAAAATTAATCAATGAAGAGATATTTTCATTAATATTAATACATATTGTATGTATTTTAATATGTGTTGTATTAAATCAGCTTATAGTATATTTCCAGTACATTTTACTTAATCTTGCATATTCAACGGTGAGTCTGAAGTATTACACTTAGCACATGCGCAAATGAGATGACACTACAGATCGTGCTTCCATAACAGATCAGGGAATGACAGGCAGTTTGTATAATGTATAGACCAGTGGTTCCCAACCTATTTTCCTCAAAGACCCCTCTTCTTACTTCCTAGCCAATCTGAGACCCCAAAATACCTCGCTACTCCCTTCTCCCAAAAGACTAATTTGGATTAATGTCTTTATCAAAGTGATAAAAGAACAAAGTAAATATTAAAAGTAATTTCAGTGGTGGAGGAAGTACTCAAACACTGTACTTAAGTACAAGTACAAATAAACAGACAAAAATGTACTCTAGTAAAAGTAGAAGTACCA
>JARVGV010001459.1:24889724-24899999 GCA_031762435.1 Hypsolebias longignatus | reverse complement strand
ACCGCTACCGGTGTATGAATGTGTGTATGAATGGGTGGATGGCTGGTACTGTGAAGCGCTTTGGGGCCCCTCATGGGAGCTGGAAAGCGCTATATAAGTAAGCTCCATTTAGTTTTATGTTCACAAGTAAACACTTGATTCAATAACTATTTTAGAGTTAATGGCACAACAAGAAGTAGCCTGACCAACAGCTCCCCTTGTGTGAATAGAGCATGCACTGCTTCTCTCACGCATCCTAGTCACAGTCTAAGAAACACAGTGTAGCCTAAGTTAAATTTAGAGGGGAAAAAATTACTAGCCAATATGAAATGATAATAATAATAATCACTCCTTCTTACCAATAGCCTAGCATAAAACAATATGATCATCATCCTTCATGTTTATTAGTAGCTTAAAATACCTAATTAAAACTCCAGTACTGGGCTAGGTCTACTGTAATCTTACCCAGTTGTAGGATCAAGAGACAAATGTAGCCTTACACAGTATGACCAACATTCAGGAGTTGTTTCTATAAGAACATTATAAAATATTCTATGTGAATGGTATGATTGCTTTGCTCTCGAGGAATTGTAACCCAGGCTGAACTAACCTCGGACAAACTAACAGACATAGTTGTAATGTGGAGGTAGTGAAGCTCACTGTGTTACCTGAGGCATTTATGCCTTATCAACCAACATTAAGACAAAAAACACAGGAAAACAAAATCTAAGCTACTACTGTAATAACTTAAAATAGTTACTACAGTGGATGTTTTCATGCTACAGAGTGACACAGGGCAAGAACTCAAAGTGAAATTCAGTATTTAAGAGTGAAATTTTACATTACACAACCTATTAAACTTTTTTTCGGGATTTCCCTCTTCATGAGTCTCCACGAGTCATCATCCTCCATCTCATTCTATCCTCTGCATCCTCTGTCCTCACTCTAACTACCGGTATCTCCATGTCCTCTCTAACTGCATCCTTATATCTCCCCTTTGGCCTTCCTTGTCGTCTTTTTCCTGGCAGCTGCATTTGTAATATCCTTCTACCCGTACCCACTGTCCCTCCTCTGGACATGTCAAACCATCTCGGTCCTCTCTAACTTTATCTCCCAGTTGTTCAACCTGTGCTGTACATCTGATGTTCTCATTCTTAATCTTATTCATCCTTGACACTCGTAAGCAGAACCTCAACATCTTCATTTTTGCCACTTCCAGTTTTTTTCCTCCTGTGTTTTTGTCAGTGCCACTGTCTCCAGACCATACAACATAGCTGGTCTCACCACTTTCTTGTAAACATTTTCTTTGACCATATACACAGAGTACTACTGTTTGCCAACACTAAACATGATAAAATGGCTACAAATCATGGGATTAGCATTACTTACCACCTTTGTTTGACGTCGTACGACCGTCAACTTCGGTGATAAATCCACAAAGTCAAATATTATGTAGCTATTTAGCTTCTTCGCACGTCAGCACCGATACTCCAGAAGACGCTGAATGGCTGAAATGAAAGTTCGTCTGTAATTTCATTGGTTTAAATTTTTTACCTCTTTGTAACTTCTGTTGGCACCACACAAATCACATGACACAGGTCTATTTTTACTGGGAGGGGTGGGTGGAGGGGGTGTTCCTTCCCGCCAGTCTGCACGTATATATGCGCTGCATACAGACAGATTGTAGAGACTGCTGCACTTGGGCTGGCAGTTTATTATAAAGCGGGAGATAACTAGATATTTTGCTTGGGCATTTGCACAGTTGCACTAACTGCACAGCATAGAATTAGTTGTGCGCAGAGAATGTGAGCAGTGCGCGATTGTGCAAGCGCACAGCTTAGAGGGAACATTGCTTGCAACCCGTCCTGGGTGTACCCTGCCTCTCGTACAGTGATAGCTGAACATGGGCACCAATGAACGCCCATGGCCCAAAAAGGAAGATGCTGGTAAAAATAATGGATGGATGTTACTTATGGTGGATTGCGTGCCATATCTACTTTAAAATGCAGTTCATTTCCTGCCAAGAATGCCACACTTTATGATCTTTCAAACTGCATAAAATCACAGGCTTGATTTGGAAGCGTGAATAATCTCATTCCTAAATGCCATATTTAAAAACCTTTGAACTAATTTCCTGCTGTTTTTCTTCTGTACAGTCAGAAATGACTTAAGGTTTGAAGGCATCAAGTCCACATAGAGGGCTTTCATTTACTCCAGACATGTTCATTGATGTACTTAGAGCTACTGTATAATCAAAAAACGAAAGAGTTACTATTTGTGTCTGTGTCTTACCAACGTTCTTCTTTCTTAGTTTTGATGTAATCCTCAAGGCTATAATTTTGTAAACACACTGACACACAAATATAATCTGACACAATTCTAATATTTCATCTCATTGCAATGTCTCTGTCGTCTTTGCCTTTACTCTCTAAAACCCAGCAGACATGCAGCAGTTCTCACGAGGTTCTTATCCCTCAGATTTTGTCAGCAAAACTATTCATCGGGAAAGTATGTAGGTCAATCTGCTTTGGTCTTTATCTAGAGCCATAGAGATAAGTGGCACTGTGATTAATATTTAATATCTATATGAACAGTGATGCTGCTGTCGTGTTCTGAGGGCTCAGAAATATAAATGGCAATCCATGCATGAGTATGTAGGAATTTATTAAATCTCCTGAAGAGATATCGCCACAGCAAATCTCTGCCTAAATTTATGTGTTTTATTATGTCCTTCATACCAGTAGATTTTAGGAAAGGAGAAGATCAGACTTTACAGAATATCTGAGTGGCACAGAACCAGTCAGGAGGGAGAAAATGTTACTGTGCAGAAACTGAGCTCATGCAACAGTCCATGTGGATTGCTGCTCTTTTTGAACGTGTTGCCTGAACACAGCTGATCCTTTTGGTCGCTGTAATCCATTTTCTGGTGTTTAGTCAGCGAGCACGCAATGACATCCCAGTGTGTTATATCACACATCTGCTCGGGTGCCGCAGCACATTTAACAAGTGTCACAGACTCGGAGCAGTAAACAGAGCGAAATGTCAGCAAAATTAGACGAGTTTTGAAAATTGCACAACTTTTCAGAGTAAGAATAAAAATACTAATAAAGAAGAAAATTTGTTTCTTTAAAATGTATATATTTTGTAGTTGTTTTCTCTCTTCTTACTGACACTATTGTGTATTTCTGTGGGTCCGAAAACATAAGAAGTATTTCCGAGACTAATCTTTTCCTTTTTCAACTTCTGCTCCCCCTTCTTTTTTGTCAGTGCCAGTGACACACACACACACACACACACACACACACACACACACACACACACACACACACACACACACACACACACACACACACCTATAGATGGATTGTTGAAACATGCTTCCATGTGGGGTCCAACCAAGCCTATCACTCATACACATAATAATGGATTTCTGAAATATGGCTCCTTGTGGGGCCCTCCGTATGGATCTAAGGTTATTTTTTTAGATAATACTTTTGGTTATGGACATTATAGAAGCTGATTATATTACAGCTGTAATCTAATTTGTCTGTGTTGTGCACTTTGGAGCCTTTTTTTTGTTTGTTTTCTATGCAAAAATGGTTGTGCATTGTATGTGTCCTCGTATGGGCCCCCTGCAATGATCCAAGATTTTGCCATATTTTGGAGGATGTGTATAGCATCATTTACAAGTTAAGATAGTGGACAAAAATTTCAATTAATATGAGAAAATAAATTCCAGTGTTTTACATTTATACACCATATAAGATTAGCTTGCTTAAACTGTAACAACGCATTTCTTTTCATTCCCTCCATATAGCTATCAATTATCAAAGGAGTTTCTCTTGTGGACTACTCAGACAGTGATGATACTGACAATGATTCCCAGAAACACTGCTCTGTACCTATACAAAAGGACTTCAAAAGAAAAACAATAACGGTAAACAAATACAATTGTTTTTGACACATATTTTAAAACGTCATAGGAAATTATAATTGTTTTAATAACTGTCTCTGCAAGTACAATCACAGGAATTGAAAAAGTAAAGCTTAATGTAATTTTTTAACAGATGAATAAAGTTCCAGGTTCTTCTGATACTATGTACAATTCCAGTAATGATTGTGTTGAAGACCCTTCAGCCTCACTGTCAATGGATTCACAAAGGCCTAAAAGAGGAACTTCCTTCTCCGTAAGCCTCATGAATCATCCATCCATCCATCCATCCGTTTTCTTCCGCTTATCCGGGGTCGGGTCGCGGGGGTAGCTGCCTAAGTAGGGATGCCCAGACTTCCCTTTCCCCAGCCACTTGGGCCAGCTCCTCTGGGGGAATCCCAAGGCGTTCCCAGGCCAGCTGAGAAACATAGTCCCTCCAGCGTGTCCTGGGTCTTCGTCTGGGTCTCCTCTTGCTTACAAGGTAGTAACAGTCTGAAATGTTTAATACAACAACTCTAGATGAAAAATATAGGTGAACAGATCTGACTCACTATTTGACACAAAACTGGTCAGTTTTGTCTCTCTGTCACCCTTAATGCAAAAATAAGTAGTTATTAATGATTCATAAAGTGTTATAGAGGAATTAATAACTTATCTATAAACTATTTATTAGCTATCTATAAGTGGAGACTAATTGCAAAGCAGTTGTTGTCAATACAACTGTGAAGGAGGCAAATACTAAATTTATTCACCTACATACTGATAACAAATGTTCAATCTGTGATGACTACAACCAGTTTTCTAAAACTGAACCTCCAAAATAGCTGAACAGATAATTAAATCCACTATTATAGCAATGAGTTTGTGAAATGACTTCAGACTGACCATTCATGTTCCCTTTAACCTAAATAAAGTTTTCCTAAACATGCTGACCACACTGTAAAGTGAGACAAAGGTTTAATTTTTGTGTTTCCATGTTTACTTTTTCGAGCCAGAACTTCTTACTGTTTATGAATTTCACTCCGTCTTAAACCTTCTAGTTCATGGTCGGTCGAACTGAACTCACCTAATCCTGAAATCTCATAAACATGTTACACAACCTCCTGTTACTGTACACAAGAGTTAACGTGTGTTGAGAAAGTTATTAGTGCAGGAGCATAAACATCATGGCTAATAGGTCTGAAAAGTACAAGTAAATGCTAACAACAACTAAACAAAAGCAAAACGTAACAAAGGGTGAAGAATGCAGATAAGCTTTTGGATTTTACAGGTTAATTACTCAAATACTGTCAAGAATTAAAAAATAAAAAACAAGTGCATTCAAGTGAAGCACACTGACACGTTAGGGCCGGTTCAATAAGAAAACAAAGCCCAGAAGGAGGAAAATAACATTTATTTCAACCTTTTTATTATTTTTTTTGGTCAATATGTTATATTTGTTTTTGCTTTGTGATACATTTCTACATAGAGCAAGATAAAAAATTAAAATATACTCTACAGCTTGTTATTTAACTTTTAAGTTGTCTAAACTTGGTGTTTTTTTATTGAATCAGTAACTTTTCTGTGAATAATATGCAAGAACCTACAAAGAAAAGTGAATGACTCAGTCACAGCCTATAGATGTGTTAATTTTATTTTATTTTTTTAATTCTTTGTCTTGTTTTCTCATTTAACACACCTGCATTCATTAACAAATCATCAAACCTGACATTTTTTAACGGATCCTTTAGATATTTGGGATTGTTTAAAAAACTTTGTTTCAAACAAATAAAACTTTTTAAATATTTCACAAACAATTTTAAATAAAAAGCTAATGTCATTAATGTGAAACCACTACATCATATTCAAATTGCTCGGCTTAAAGCATTGATTCTGTGTATGTTGGACAACTTTACCAAAAGATAAATTATCTTCTATTATGACTCAGCGGTCAATTTTAATCTATAGAATGTGACGTTCTTTTAAACTCATTTAAACACCCGTGTTCTTAGAATAGATTATCTTTTAGTTATTTATAAATTACGCAAAACACTAGTTTTCACCTCAATGGAACTGAGTGGACTCACTTGACCTGCATGTGCTGTTCTTACGTGACCCCGAGTGACTAAACAACAGCCAAGTTCAACGGGCCTTCGATGAAACAAGGACTGATAAAAGAGGAAAATATTTACGATGGAACGAGTAATGATGATGGAAGTTCATCATGTTTCTAGTATGCAACCCTAAATTAGAAAAAAAAAAAACATGGATGATACAAAAAACACGAAGGTAATAAATCATTTCTCACACATACTTTGTGTGTACATGGTGTGTGTTCCAAACATGATCTTTAAATGTGCCTCTATGGGGAATAAAGTACAGTACATCTGACAGGAGAATCCTTACATACTATTCCTGCGTGTTTGTATGAGCTGCTGGTGGCTGAAAGCCGGGGCACTACTGAACCGTCGGAGCTAACAGGTGCCTGGCTTTAGCTTTCGGCTCTTTATGAAAAGAAATTCCTCTAGAGTCCTCAAATCCTTTAATCGTGTTATGCAGTGTTTGAACTTTTCTTTGAACATTTGAATGTTTTTAAACTTTTTTTTTCCATTGTTTTTCTCGTGAATTTGTTAATGAACTAAACAGCTTTTGTCCAGTTCTGTTCCTCAAACACTCTTGTTGATAATTCTTCTGTACCAATTTTTGATTATATACTGTATTCACCATTTTTTTTATAAACAACTCATGATTTTTTTGTTTCTCTTATTACTTGTAATTGTATGCATGAGAACTATTTTATGGTGGCTTGATGAGACGAAATATAAAATATTTTGGTGTTTATAGTTTGCAAAGAAATACAAGTAAATTCACACAATCACTGTATTTCTATGTAAATATTTTTTCAAATACAACCTTTTTTAAAAATACTATTCTCATTGCAAACTTTACAAATGTATTTGGACGAGGTTTACATAACTGCAAATCAGCCACTAGGCAGCACAAGTCAATGGCTTTCTTGTGCCAGTCCCAAGCCCAGGTAAATGGTGAGGGTTGTCAGGATGTGCATCCGATGTAAAATACTTTTGCCAGAACTAATATGTAAGTTCACCATATACCGGATCGGTCGACGTCCGGGTCAACAACAACTACCACCAGTGTTGTTGACAAACAGAGTGTCGGTGGATATTTTTCTGATATTAGTCGAAATTTACAAGGAGGGAAATGTGTCAGGAGACAGACAGGGAAGAGAAAAGTCAAGTACTGTACGTAGGATTGAGGGTGGCAACTCTAAATGAGGGGCAATGACAGACAAAGAGAGCTGGCTGGCATGATGCAGAGAAGGAAGGTAGATAGTTCATGTTTTCAAAAGACCAAGTGGAAGGGCATCAAGGCTTGCAGCGTTGGAGCAGGGTTTAAAATGTTTTACCATGGTGTGGAAAGAACGCAAAATGGAGTAGGGGTGGTCCTGAAGGAGGAGGTGACAAACAGTGCAGCAGAGGAGAAAAGAGTGTCAGATAGGGTGATGTGTCTGAAGGTAGAAGTAGGTCTGATGCTAAATATTGACAGTGATTACACTCCACAGGTTGAGTGTCGTGTAGACGAGAAAGATACATTTTTGATGACTCTGGATGAGGTGACAGAGAATATTCCCATGAGTGGTGATCGGAGCAGACCTGAATGGACATGTTGGAGAAGGAAACAGAGGATGTTTGGTGTCAAGGGAAATAAATCTCAATTCATACGCATCCTTTATGATTGTCTATTATTGTCTTTGTTGTCCACTGTTGTCATCACTGTTTGTTAAAATCAGCTCTCTCTTGTAAATGAGTCCCCGAGGTTCACTAACCTGTATAAATAAAAGTTGAATGAACTTCTTCTACTTGCCTTTTTTCTCTCTTTCATTATATTGTCTAACATTAGGGCAATATAGAAATGACATAAAGTAAAATGTTGTTGTTAGTGCACAAGAAGATGAAAAAAAAAAGATGAATTGTGATTTCAACACAGAATGAGCATGAACTTTCTTGTCTTGTGTTTTCAACACTTTATGGCAAGCAGTTTTAAGTAATTTAAAATAAAAATGTCACATATCAAACTTCCTGTGAATAAGTCAAATTACTATACAGTGGCCCAGAAGAGACAAAACACACTCAGCCACTTAAAATGAGATGTTTGTCGTGTGCAGTGTAGGGCACTAGGTGTCACTATGTCACATTCAACATGACCTTTTAACTAAAAAAAATCTACTATATTTGGTTAATCTTCTATTTAATTAACGAAAAACTGTTGAATTTGAAAGGATTGTGCATTATTTTGGGAATGAACATTTCAGGGATTTTGCAAGAATTGTCACCAACTGTGCGTGTGCAGGCAGAATAATCAGCCTGCTTTAATTGTTTTGTATTTTGATGATTTAGATCATTTTAGTTGATAAAAAGAAATTGCTGCTACATATTAGCAGTTATTTATTTATTTATTTATTTTACAAATATTATGTTATAGAAAGAGAAATCACTTGTTTTGTCAGGATTTATTTTCAAAATGGGAAGGTAATTCTTCCGGAATATCCTGATGCATGTTCAGTGATCCAGACAGAAAAATCTAAAAATGTTGAGTCAGATCCTCTGGACAGAATAAATAAATAAATAAATACATAAATAGATCAAATAAAATTGTAGAGCACAGGGCTATGCAATGTGCAGCACAACAGCTCAGTGATTAGCACTGTTGCCTGCAGCAAGAAGGTCCTGGGTTCAATCCCCAGTTGGACCTAGGGTTCTTGTGTGGAGTTTGCATGTTCTTCTCATGCATGTGTGGGTTTTCTCCAGGTACTCCAGTTTCCTCCCACAGACCAAAAATATACATGTTGAACCTGTTGGACTCCTGGCAAGGACCAATGCAGACATGTTCCTGCATTGGCCTTACAATTTAGCTGTTTTTACTACTTTTTTGCCATCTTATCTTAATTTGTTAAAAAGTATATACAAAGTTAATAAAAAAAAATCTGTATGCCTCGTTTATGATTGTCTATTGTTGTCGTTGTCTATTTTTGTCATCATTCTTTGCTGAAATCAGGTCTCTTTTGTAAATGAGTCTTCGAGGCTCAATGGGATTAACATGTTTAAATATAGGTTGAATGAATATTAGGCTGCTTCAGGCCCAGGTCTCCCTTGCAAAAGAGATTTGTGAATTAAATGGTATTTGCATGGCTAAATAAAGGTTAACAAACAAACAATGTTTAACCCATCCAGAGGACCTGACTTAATATTTTTGATTATTCCAGAATACTGAAGAAAAATCATTTAACAAGCTTTTTTTTTAATGTGTAGACTGTGTTAGTTTAGATCCTGCATGCATTCTAGAACTTAAACTTAATTTAAAGACTGTGCATTTATGTTTGTACACTTGTTATTTATTGTTGGTCGTTTAAAGCAATTAAATCAACCAATCATTGCAGCGGTGAAATGCTGCCATCTAGTGGCTTAAAGCTGCAAGCATTAAACTTTAATTTTTGAAGCTGGTTAGTTTTATTCAAACGAAATCAACTTTCTCTAACTGTAGAGAGCCACTCAGCGTTTAATGTTTTAAATGTCATTTCATAAAACAAACGTTTCCTTTATTGGTGAATATGAAGAAGTACTAGTCAGCTGAACACACAGGAAGATCAGGACTGTTTGCACGACACATTACGCGCGCGCAAACAGGTAGGTCGGCACTTTCATATCATACTTTCATCCTCCTGCCCGCTGACAGGAAGCGCGCGCCTCTTTCTCGAGTTGCTTCATTGAAGCCGCCGCTTGAGCTTCTGTTCGACTTTTTCCGCAGCTGTGACTCGGAGCCTTTCGTTTTGTGTCGTTTTTTGTGCGCAACTTTCACAAAGCGCAGTTTGGGAAGATTTAAGGAGATACTTTCGTCGGTTGGACATCGGAAGCGTCACTGAGGGAGACGGAGAGATGAGTTCTGGAGGCCTGGGGCTCACCGGTGAGCTGGGGGGCGACATAAGCCAACAGGAGTTGGACTTCACGGACCTGTTCTTAGACCCAGGTGTGTGCGCGCACTCAAACGCATCATGATGTATGTTTTGTTCTTAATGTCTATACAGTATACAAGTTTGAGCTTCATGAAAAAGCTGTAACGAGGCTTTATTTATTTATTTATTTATTTAGTTCTTGCGTTACTGTTTGAATTATTATAATTTAAAAATAGTCACAATGCTCCCCTTTATCAGTTTAGAGTTAAAGATGAAATGTTTTGCTGATTGGACGTTTGTTTTATTGTGTTGAGTGAAGTTTTTTTCAGGACTCGTTTTAAATTAAAACATTTTGATTTAGGATGCATACATTGGGAAATGTTTTTTTTAATCATAACAGATTATTATATATAAA
>JARVGV010001459.1:24858935-24877556 GCA_031762435.1 Hypsolebias longignatus | reverse complement strand
ATGCTTTTTTTTTTTTTTTTTTTTTTTAGATGAATGTGGCCATCATGCATTGAACCTGTCAAAAAGACAAAAGCACTAGTTTTATTTTTGTTGTTTTTAGGAACAGACCTTCAGCAGCCATTAAAGTCCAGGTTGTTGAGGTTGTGCTTGAATAGAAATATTACAGCACCAGCACTGACAATAAACTTAGAGCTTTGACTCATTAACGCTGCCTTCAAGAAAGCCTCCCAGCACCTGTTTGTATTTCAAGTTTTTGTTTTATGTCAGTCTGGTGTTGGTTTTATTGTTGCCTAGATTAAACCAGAGTTCACTTTTTTATTAACCAATCTGGGTCATTATCTCTGAGCCTGCTCAGGTAATTGTTAAATGCAGGATCTCACTTGGCTGCAATTGCTGCATCTAGTTGGAGAACATGTGTTAGTGAGGCTCTAAAATGGATATGATGTGAGCAGAGGAGGTCAGTGAATTATGTGCATTGGCTAGAATACAGTTTTGCAAAACATGCACATAAAAAAGGTTGGCTGCACAAAATGGGGCTGCAAAGCTTGGTAGCTATAAGCAGTCAGTCTTCAACAGAAATTATGTTTGTTCTTGCAATATTAAGACAATGTTGACTCCCCAACTAGTCTCCAACTGTTTTAGACCAGTTAGATATGAGCTGCTAATATCTTATTTTTGTCATTTCTTTTAATGTTCTTGCACATTTCAAAAATCTGAAATAAAAAGATTTATAAAAAAAAAAAAGTGAAATCTTGCTCTGGATGACCCCAGACATTCAGCCCAGCCAAAACGCAAGATTATAAAAGCTTGGAGCTCATTTGTCCCTCTTGTTATCAAGTTTCTAAACAACTTGAGATGACTTTGTAAGTTTCCTTTTTTTTTTATTATCATTTGTTAATGCTTAGTACTGATTGTTACAATTATTGATCTAACATAGACTAAATGTAAATATTTGAGTCTTTATTCTCAGTAAAGATTAAAGACTTGATACACTTAAAGATTGTTCAGATTGTATGCTAACCGTGGGTCTAATGTCAGAAATGCCCAATCTTCCAGGGGATTTGTAAGCTATGTACAGTATTTTCTTTATTACTTAAATTATTAATTACATTGTTAGTAAATAAAAAAGACAGAAATCACACTGTTAAAACATACAAATAAATAAATAAAAACTGCATCAGTAAGAAGAAACTGGTGTTTGGGGGTTGGGTGTTTGTGGTCCAGTCTGCAGAGCACATTGCAACTGTACGCTTGCAAATCCTGCCTTGTGGTTTTCTGGCGGGCCTTTCTATCCACTCTCCCATCTGTTTCAGTCTCACTCTCACTCTGTCTCACACACGAACACTTTTTGCAGCTTTATGAGTACAACCAGTGTTCTCTTAGGTAAATCTAAAACTATTCACCAGACATGTCTGAAGAGAAAGCTGCAGCACCACGGTGAAGTGAGAACACAAATGATTCACCTGTTTTTCTCTGTGAAAGAAAGTTTCTGTTTACGTGTCGTGGTGAAAACAGGAAGTTAGCTGGATAAGCAAATATATGCAGATACATGTGTAGTTACGGTATATATAAAAAAAAAAACACTTTGTTCTAGTCTCACAAAAAGTATGAATGATAAAACATATTGATGGTTATCATAAACAAGCATGGGTAACTATACGTTCAGCTGTCCTTATATGTAAAAATTATTGGATCTCATTCTTTGACAATGTTACAAATGACGATATAATTTAATTTGAATAAACAGCTGAGAAAACTCATAAATATTAAACTATAAATTTCTGAAGGACAACTTTTTAACTTCAGATCTTCCTCTGTGAAGCATGCCATTAATTTTTTGGTGGGACTTTTGTTAACAGTTAGATCATTGTGGAGGACAGGGGTATGATGGGTGGTGGTGGTGGTGGGGGGGCGGGGGGTAGATCCTGGTCACAGAGGTCATAAAGCCCAAACCACAAACCTCAGCATCTCGTGTTCAAGTCTAGTGTTGGAGCTTTGTTTCATTCCCCTCCCTTCTGTCATGTCCTGCCATCCTTTCTACCTTTAAATAGAATCAAAATATGTCTTGAGTTTGGCGCCGCCTACTGGTTGCATTAAGCAAGTCGTTCTTAAATTGAACTGAAGAAAATGATAGGCATGGATGTAATGCCTTATTTTTTTTTTCTTATGTTTTTGTTTATGTTGCAAAAAGAGACTAACATAAATCATATAAAATATGTTAAAATGTCACGTGTCTTTTTATGAAATCATTTTATGAAAGATGCTTCTTTTCCCTGATTGATTTGTGTTGTTGTTGCTGCTGTTTGTTTGTGTGTGTGTTTTTGTTTGTTTGTTTGTTTGTTTTTATGTAGAAATGATAATTTCTCATTTCTTGCCACTGTTTTTCAGTGAATGACATCATAAGAAGAGACATGAAAGGACACAGTGGAGATGATTCTGCACCATCACTGAAGACTGACACTTTCAGACTTTAAGCACTGAGTTTATTGAATACAGAAAGCATAATGGCAAACATTAGAAGCTGATTTATTACGGACTTATATTCACTTTATTTCAATAAATAATTCTTCTTTTGGACTGTAGAAAGGATGGTGGCTCATTCAGCTAAAAGCATTTTTTGCCTATACAGAATAATTTGTCATATCCTATCTTCATTATTTTCTTTTTTGTTAATATATAACTGTACAATTGCTCCTATAAGCATGTAGAAAATATTTTTATCAAATAAATTCTGTTTATATTACTCTCAGTGTGAACTAAATGTAAAGTTGGAATTAACAGACTTTTTTAAATGTATTTTTTAATGTATTTTTGCTGACTTAAGCCTTTCTGGCATTAAGCTCGTTCACACCAATGCAACATTACCCAGAGTTCAACACAAAGCTTGGTCCTTGCATTGGACTTTACAGAAGCTGGAGCTCACTTTCCCTGAGATCATCAGATGGAGAGGACATATGAACTGCTGTACCGACAAAAAGCAGAAATACTGAATATTTACAAAAGCAACAAATGATGTAAGTAAAATATACTATTTCCTTTAGGGCTAAATAAAGCATTCATTAATTCAGTCATTTTACACTGTGTTCACAATTGTATTCAAGCGAGCATAGTATTTCTGCATTACCTCCCACTTTTTATTCAGGAAAAATGATCAATACAGTAAATTATCCCATTCAGAGTTAATGAGAGCTGCAGTCAAATCCAGAAGTGGATACAGTACTGACATAAAATAAACAGCAAAGCATTTTTAATTTTGTGGTAAAACAAAATCGCCAAATTACCTAACAGCTTGAGAAAAATGAACATAAAGCTGCCATTTATATTTTTTTTTCCTTTGTTTCTGTTACAGTATGTTATTCAAGAAAATACACGTAGTTTTACAAATTAGTTTATACTGTATAGTTAATTTTTGAGAAAAAATATAACAAGAAAAACGCTGTTTCAGTAAAAAAAAAAAAAAAAATGCGTTGTTAGTTTTAAAGTGAACGCTAGAGGGGGATATTTTCAAACCAATTACCGGAGGCGGAGCGGAAGTGGTTCACATATTCACGGTGTTACTTCCGGTGATCTATTTTTTCCCCCCTTTATCTGTTTGTTTACTGTACCACATAAATACACTTTGTTTGTGTTCGCTGTTTTACTTCTGGAGGGTTATAGTTTCTTTTTTGTTTGTTTGTTTTTTTATTTAACCTTCATATAGCTACAAAGACGACCGGAGCTCCTCCGCCTCTTCTGGTGAGTTTTTCTTTCACAAAGCTGAAACGTTCAGCTCGACAGGTCTGCCCCGTGGCTACATGACTAATCCAGAAACACATATCGCTGTACACAACGTGTGTTGTAATATACGGCAAATGTTGTTTTGTTTTTTAAATTGTGCTTTTGTTGCACGTTTAGGCCTCTGAGGGACCAGTACAAACAGCAGCATGGAAGAGCTGGACCTGTCCCCCCCTGAAGTCCCCGAGCCGACCTTCCTGGAAAGCATACTAAAATACGGGTTATTACTTGGTGCCCTTTTCCAGCTCATCTGCATCCTGGCTATCATCTTCCCCACATCTAAGAGCCATGAACAGGTAGGTGGAAAACACAACGAGGAGAGGAGTAGGGTTGCTTTTGCAACTTGGGGACCACCACACAACTAAATGTTAGTCACAGTGGGTTTAAAATAATTTATTTCCTTATCTAAGTAATTTATCTAAGCCTGCCTAAACCAAAGATACTTAAGTCAGCCAGACTTCTTGTGTTATGTATCTGTAGATGTATGTTTTATGTCCTGTTTTGTGTAAAACAAATTCATACTGTATATCAAAAGCTATACTTTCTGTTTGATGCATTCTGCTTTTATTAAACCAGAGCATAATATACATCCTGCAATGATGCAAATCAAAACTGTGCTTGGCAAATTACAGTAAAATTACATATAAACATGAGGAGGAATTAAGTTGATTTGGCTAATAATCATGCCAAGTTTCCCCAGGATGCTCATCTAAACCATTAAGACACATTCTCAGTTTAAGTTGTCAAAATATTTGATGCATGGCTGAAAAGAATCAGGAAAATACAAAGCAGTTTACAATTCTGTCAGCGACGTGTGCTCTGATATGGTAATTACAAGCATGGGTGTGTTCAAAGAAAATGTCAGTTTGTAAAATATCTTGGACGTTTTTATGAAGTGGGTTTGATTGATGCACGGTTATTGTTATACTTGCAATATTGGTTGAGTTGTATGTCATCCAGCTAGCTATCTGGAAAACCGCCAAAGGAAAACAGCCAGGAGGCATTCTAATCAGATGCCTCAACCTCTTCATCTGGTTCTTTTAGATACTGAATTAGTAAAAACATTTCTCTGAGCGCTCTTTGGTTTTGCCAGATAAACTTCCCTCATAATGTTTGTCAACATATTTAGATAACTATCTAAAATTATCAAAATAATAAATGAACTTTTAATTAAATTGTTATTTAACTGAGGTACAACAGTAATCAACAATATGACTCTCGTAAATAAATATGTTTAATAAACAGGGACATAGCTTGGGCAATTAGATACAAAGCTTTTACTAAAACACTGTTATTGTTAAACTATACTGACACTGTCAGAAGTCTAGAGGTAAGAACAATTAAACCCTGTAATAATCTGTTTTTATTTGTCAAATTCCCTAATTTTAGCACAGTCTTACTAGTTTATTTTTGTACAACTTGTAACAATGAAAAGCCTGCACTCGCAGTAATAGTGCTGACAGGAGGGAACATGGCAGAATTTGAGGTGCATGTAAAAGTAAACTTGCAGAAAAATGTAGACACCTGAAAATTAAATTTTGCTTAATAATCACCACAAATAACAACTTGTACTTCTTGTGCGTACAGTATGCATGGAACAGTAAAACAATGTGCTTGTCATTTAGCAGATAGGCTATCTTCAAACTATTCTTTAATACTCATGCTTTGCAATGATTCCTTTTTGCACAACTCTTCAGTAACCATGCATACGTTTGGGAACTTTAATGTTTTTTTGCGTTTTGATCCACAGGAGGAGATAGAGACCACTGATGGCAAAACTGTCGAACCGATGAAGAAACCAAAAGCAGCAGCAGCCCAGATTCGGCAGAAACCAAAGAAAGAGGGCAAAAAGAAGCGATAGATATGCATCCGAATGTTTGTTACCTTGTTGTGAGAATGGGTGCGTTTCATCATTACTAGCATCTTAATCGCAAACACAAGTAAAAACACACCATTCCAACACTACATTTGATCAACTTCAGTATGACTCTCAGCTGTGATATGTTTACAGCAAGCACATCTTTACAAACAATAATGAACCTCCATATTTGACTGAGCTTTTTTTTTCCTCACTTATATTGTTTAAATAAATACTGTTAATGCATGTGGATTAAACTTAAAGAACCTAAAAAGTGTCATCTTAGCTAATTTTATTTATTACCAAAGATTTGCTTGTTTAAAAAGTCATAATTCACTGTCTTATTTTTAAGGGTAGTTTTCACACAGCTACGGTTTAAGTAGTTTTACCTCTCAATCCTTTATTTTTTTTGTTTTGTTCAAAATAACATTTCTGATATAGAATTTGACTTTTGCAGTTTCCTGAAGGTGTCAGAAGTGACTATATAAAGGAATAGTTAACAAGTCCATTTTATTTACGTTATTAATAAATGTATCATGTGTGTTAAGTGTTTACCAAATTGATGCTGTTTTGTATTAAAAATGTAAAATGGGTGGGACTATTGTGTTATTGTGAAATATTCTCTAGTTATGGTTACACAAATACTTTAACTTTGTTTGTGCAGCTTTATTTATTTAGTTGAGATAAAACTGATTACATTTTCAAACTACAAAACATCAATCACAGAACATTTCTTTAGAGATATTTTTTACAGATTGAATTTGCTCCAAGCCAGACGTTTGATGACTGAATGCTCTCTGTTATAGGTCTCATTAAAAAATATTAATTATTCACCAGTTTAGTTAAAGTTAATGTCTAGGAAAAACATAAATAATGTCTAATTAAGGTAGCTACTGTAAATTTTTGTTTGTGCAGGTTGAAAATAAACATTGCCTTTATTGCTATGTTAGTGTGTAAATTAATCTGATTAATCAACCAATTAATAAAATAAATAAAAAAATATTATAAATAATTATAAATAATAAATTAATCCACCAGTTCCAGTTTTAAGCACCGATTTAATGAACAACTACCCGGGATAGATTACAGTACTGTATATGAACGCATCGAACCCGATTCTTCCGTAAGAAAAGTGTGTTGCTAAGCAACCGGTTTTCTCCAGTAGCATCTAAGCTAACGTATCGATGAAAGTGACGATTTAGCTACTGAACTTGTCCGTCCGGTGTTGTTACATTTTAAAATATATTTTAATACATTTAAAGACACTAAACATAAATACTGTGTTGAATATCAACTGATCGATTTTATGTACGGAATGGAGTTGCGCAGTTTTTCGTGAATTCTCCCGGCGGTGCTGTTGCGTAAAGATCGTAAATCGTGTCGATTCTTTTCTTTTTCTTTTTTCCACTCGTGTTTCGTCAGTGATGCGCTCTCTAGTGGCTCCCCCCACCCCACCTCCCCTCTACGAGGCTCGTCTTCTCGCACTCCTGTGTGACTCCTGCTCGGTCGCAGGATTTTACGGCGCTGCTGTCGGCTCCAACCACCACCACCACACCGGCAGCTGCGCCCGTCATGACCTCCTCCCGTGGTTCTGCTGAAATCCGCTGAATGGGATTCGTGGCGGGGCCCGAGGTTTCCACAGCAACTGCCCGTCGGCTTCCATGATGTTTGAAATGAGGACAGTCTGACTGGGTTCCGCTCTGCGCCTCAGATCTTTGGGCTGAATCTCAAGACGCGTCAAAGGTGAGTTTATTCTAGAATTTTCATGACGTTAATTTAATTTTGTTTATTTTGGGTGGGTGGTTGTAACAAACACAATTTAACGCTGCTCATTTTTACATAAACACGAGCTGTTACCCCCCCTCCACACACACGCACACATACACACGCTCAGACACGTTCATTGTTGCACAGCCCGTCCATCAGTCAGCCTGTGGTCTGAGGCTCCGACAAATGTCCGGTGTTGGTGCCGTTCGCTCTGCGCGGACTGCTACACCCCAGAAAACACCGCAAATGTCCGGGTTTGCTGCTCGGCCTGATGGCAGACGCTCGGAGGAGAAAACAAGCCGTCGGTTTCCAAAATGGAGCTGGAACAGCACCTGTTTTGATTCATCAGATCAGGCCACAGACGGACTGGGAGCTGCTGCTGTCACTCGAGAGCGCTGGGTTTTTTTTTTTTTTTCTTTTTTCTTCATGTCCATTCACAAATCCACTATTACTCGAGATACATATCCGCCTGGCGAGACTGATCATGTTTTTTTTTTTTTCTTTTGTTTGTTTGTTTGTTTTATTCCACAAACATTCGGTTTGACAGCTGCTCCTGAAGGCACCACCCCACCCCGTGTTTCTTTGAAAGCAGCTTTGCGTGTTATTTCCACAAGAAAATGGCTTCAGGTTCCTTAAATAACTTTGAAGTCATCTGAAAGCTCCATATGTTTGCCTTTTTTTTTTTTTTTTTTTTTTTTTTTTGCCACGAATCTGCACCACTTTAATAAATGCCAGTATATAATGTGCTCATAATCACCTACAATTTTCTATATGACCAATTAAAATGTTTTACAAATAGAAATAAGTGGGTCAAAACACACCATGCTGTGTCCAAGGTCATTAAAAATGATGTGCTCCAAGCATTATTTATTAACTGGTCAGCTGTTTCCTTAATTGATCTGGTCAGCAAATACTGAACACATGGTAATTAGTTAGAAAATGTACACTAGCACTTTTTGTCTCAATAGTGTAAAGTAAATTTTAAGGTACTCAACAAAAAGTATAAACTGAAACCTAAAGGTTATCCTGATTCAGTCTGAAAGAGTCTTCCATATATGTATTTTATGTACTTTTTATTTTATTTTATTTATTCATTTCAAATTTAAAACACAAAAGAAACAATTTACAAACATGGGAATCAAAAAGAAAAAGATTTAAAATGAAAGGAAGCAGAAGAAGAAAAGATCTTATACTGTATCTGCCCCTTCTTAAAACAAAATCAATTCAAACAATCAATTCAAACAATGATTATCCATAAACCAAATAAATAACTCATCACAATTTGCCGATTTATAGTACATTTTATATTTACCGTTTATATATACTGTACGTATCTTTTCAATAATTTACTCTTAATCATTTTCTTAAACATAGACATTGACTTAACTTTTTAACATCATTTTCCAAACTATTCCACAAACCTATTCCATGTATTAAAGTAGACCGACCCTTTAAACTAGTTCTATACTGTGGTTTAACAAAAATGTGTGTTCCCTTAAGATTATAACAAATTTTCCTTCTTGCGAAATACTTTTGAATATTTGAAGGTAGTGTGTAATTCTGTGCTTTTATGACAAGAGTAAATAATATACATAAAATCACCATTTTACTTTAGGAAATCCTCATGTACCCCCATAAATGTAGGGTTTGTTGATAAGTAAATTAATTGTAGCTGATGTGAAACTGCCATCATGTTGTATAAAATTAATCATGTCGATGCAGCCGTTCCTGGTGGCCTGGATCACTGGCTGCCAGAGTCCAGTCAGAGATGAGCGGAAGTGTTTATTTATTTATTTATTTTTTTGTTTATTATCAGCAGAGTGCCTCAGTCCTTCCCTCTTCCTCCTCCTCTTTATCCTCTTGTCTTTCCTGTGTGTGTTTTGTCAGCACAACGATGAGAGGACTAACATGCAGGCTCGCAGTCTCCAAACATGTTGGGTCAGTAATGAAAAGGTCTAGAAGAAAAGACAAATCCGATATGATTCTTGGGCTGAAATGGAATTAGACTTGAAGGGCACGTTGGTGGATTTTCTCTTATCTGACCCAGCCTGTACATGTATTGTTTAATGCATGACAGTTTCATGTCATTGTGTATCTGAATTCTGAAAACAGCATTGGACAGAGATTCTAATGTGCACATTTCCTCTTGTTTTCATCTATGGGAACCCTCACCGACCCCTCCTCTTCCTCGCCTCCATTCCCAGAGGGCAGACTGTAATTTCCCCACTGAGCTGAAACATTAGCTGGAGCTCCTTCCATCTCTGCAGCACAGTGGCAACTGGTGCCGTCTGTTGTGACTCAGTGAGGTTTGTCATGGACAAATGTGCGGATATTGTTGGACGAGGCAGGTTTAGTGTTTCTATAACTTGTGGAAAGTCAGAGGGCTCCTTACTAAAACACTGTTGTCAAAAATAAGTTTCAGTAGGGTGCAAACATCAAAGTTCATGCTCAACCATCCAGGTACAGGATCCAATAATTGTCAATTAGGTCATCTGGACAGTGTTCTTTGTGGAAAGACGTTTTGCCCTCTTATCTGGGGTTTCATGAATAGGTTGCAACATTTGGAGATTTGTTGGTAGAAATGCAACAAAATGCTTTTATTTGTGGAAAATTACGGTAGATGACCGTATTTTTCCCAGTGGTCAGTGGTGACACGTAATAGATGCGACTTAGACGGCGGAGTGACGTGTATGGTGGCAAATACGGTACTTTCAAATTCCAGTCATCCCCTGCATATTTATTTTTCTTTATGCACGTTTCATCACCTGTCGCCAGCTTATTTTTCATGCAATAATTATAAAAATTGCAGTGAACCTTTAAAAATCACGTCAAAGAAAATACATATTAGCGTAGTTTCATCTTTTTGGACTGATATTACCATCATGCAGCGTGGTAGTCCATGTTTCTTCTAACATGTTAATGTTTGGTTCTCCTACTATGAAACAAATAAAGGACGTACATGTAGGTCGGGAATGGAACTTTGCTTCAGGACATTAGGTTGGTTCTTACTTTTGCGATCATGGCCCATGTTTTTACTTTAGAGGCAGACCTTGTTGACTGTAAATACTACGATAAACTGATTTGTGTTGCCTGCATTTGCACTCCTCTTATCAGTCAGGTCTTTTTTCTGAACTAATTTGCAAAATTGAGGAAATTATTTATTTTTTATTTTTTTTATTTTATTTTTTATATCCTACTACCTCCCAGAAAAAGTTTGTAGACAGTCAACTAATGACTTAGGAGCAAATATATTTTCTGGGCAAGATACTTAACCCCGAGTTGCTCCCGGTAGGACTGGCTGGCGCCTTGCATGGCAGCCCACCACTACCGGTGTATGAATGTCTGTATGAATGGGTGGATGGTTGGCACTGTAAAGCGCTTTGGGGCCCCTCATGGGGGCTAGAAAGTGCTATATAAGTAAGCTCCATTTACCATTTACTATCTTTGAAGGGGAAGGTGCATTGTGGGTGGTTTATGTTCTCGAATGCCACAAAATTATATTCTTCAGACTTTTATACCTGCTGCACTTTGGGGGGAAAAACCCTCTTTGGTATGACATATTGTTATCATGTAATAACATTAAACAACTTGGGAAAATACATTCGGTAAGTATTTGAAAAAGATTTAAAGGAGACATCGATATATACAATATACTGTACTGTATACAGTACTGTATATTCAACCTAAACTCCTATAAACCTTCAGCAGGTTTTTCTCTGATAGAATAGGAATCTTTCCAAGTAATTACAGTCCCTTCAGTATTTCCTCTAAAAAAACTTATTTATTTATTTATTATTATTATTATTATTATTATTATTATTATTATTTTTACAGAGCTTAAAAAAAGAAGCAGGACTGTAGCGTGAATCTTCATCTTGAATTCAAAGTAAAACCAGTCACAAACCAAAACAAAAAAAGGAAAACTTATTTTTAATAACGTTACTGCTCGAGGTAAACTGAATAATTCGGGATTAAAATAAAAAAGTTTGAAGTTAATCTACAGTATGGACTTGCACTTGGTTGTAGTTCCTGCTAATAGCTGCAGTTCTGTTCTCGTTAAAACGTCACAGTGACCCTTTGAAGGAAAAGTCACCTCGCAGAACTCATTATCGCATTTGGAGGCGCTGCATGAAATAAAATTTTAATCTGTTGTAACACCGTGTTACGCTGGGACTATAAATATCTGCAGGAAGTGCATGATAGTCATTTTAAGGGGCCTTACTTATCATTTTACCTGCCTGGGCCCATATTAGGACATTTGGACAGTATTAATTCTTATTGTACATATTAATATTTGTCAGTTTTGAAACAGCTTTGAGTTCATCACGTGTGTACCAGTGCTGAGATACTGATCTTTATGCACTCTTAATGTGCTGCAACTTGTCTGCTTTTTTCGCGTGCATTCCTTTCGAGGATCTGGGCTCTCTTCTTTTACTTCTTCACCACAACATTTCTTTTCTTCACACTCAGTATTCAGTTCAGGTACAAAAGTGGGTCGTAAAGTTCGTAGGGTCTCGTAAGCTTTGAGACGGCGAGGACGGCGCAGGGCATTGATAAATGTGCAGCGGAGTGTCGTTCTGAGTTGGCCATGAAAGAATTGATCTTGCTTTAGTTTAAATAAATAAATTAATCAGAGATTGATAACGTACAGGAGAAGGTGCATTAACTTGCATGCACGCGTTAGTATAAGTGAGCTTTATAGTGTAGTCTGCCATAAGATGTAAGAGGAAAGGACTGAGGCAGCCAACGCAACAGGAGTTTGTGCTGTAAAGAGGTTTTATATTGTATCCACCTTTGTTAGTGTGCACACACACCACACTCCTTTTTCATCTCCCTCCTTGCTTCCTTCCTCCTGTCCCGCCCTCCTGCTGCTCAGGTGCCTGCTCCTCAAGCAGTCCAATCCGTGTGATGCAGCGTGGTTCCCCCCACATTCCTCTGTACTCCAGTTTAACACGGAGGAACGTGCAGAATACTTTCCTCAACTTTTTGTTCTTTCTTATTTTTCCCATATTTTGTGTTTGTTTTTGTGTAACTCCGCATCATGTCATGTTTTTTTGTCTTATGTTACCTGTTTACTTTTTTCATCTCCAAATCATTGTCACTCCTCCATTTTCACACTGCAATGTTGCAGCCAGTGACATTATGACACTGATATCACGTGAAAATAAAAAAATACTTGCAGTATTATTACTGTGTCATATTGCAATGACAGTTGTGATCGCCATAAACCCACATTTTCGTCACTCCTCATTTTCTCTTCTGTCATTTAAACTGGGGGTGAGCATCAAGGCCAGACTGCTGTGTAGTCCAGAAATATTCACATGCAACACATGCTGGCATTTCATTTACCATTGTGATATCAATAGTGCATTCACTGATGACAATACGTTTTGCAGCCCCGTTTTCAAACGGCTCCAGCATCACATTATAATAACGATGTGAGGCTCTGCTCCAGACGCAGCTCTGTTGTTTGGACATGCAGGCTCTGAGGCGATCGGAGAAAATCAGAGTAATGCGCTGCTCTTATTCTGCTCATCGGGGCAAACGTACTGATGATATTGTGATGACAGCACTTTTCTCCACTGTCCTGATGTTCAAACGCTGCTTTCTCTCACATGCTTGTCATACTTTACTGCTCACAAGGATGCTATTATTATTTATTACATCATTTCTAAATGCGTCTTTAAATGATTGTTTGTTTGCTCCTCACACTGTTTTTCTTTGGCTTTGGAGTTTTCTTAAGATAATCTTAAAAAAAATATATATAGAATTTTCCAGCTTTGACTCTTTCAGCAAATCTGCATTCAGCATGTGCCTCACTCTGTGCGATAATTACGTTTTTTTTTTTTTAAAGTAGTGACTCAGATTTTCTGTTCCAGGCCTTGGCTCCACAGATGCTTTTAAAAGCAAGTCATTGATCTCAAAGCTGAGATTTGTTTACTCAAGAGGTTCTTTATAGCCTGGTGGAAGTACTGGTTGGCTGTTGCATCTAGACAAATGTAGTGCAAACAGTGTCGTAATTCTGTCTACAGATGCACTGGATATGTCGTTTATTTCACTGCAGAGTTTGCTCGCCTCCTAAATACTTGTTTATTTTTATTTTATTGTATTCAGGACATTTTTAGTCTGCAGTCTTTGGCAGAGTGTGTTTAACCACCAGCCACAAGGACTAAATAGCTTAACAACCTACAAATCAGGGTTTTCCTTCTTTCTCAGCCTAACGTCCCCTCAAAAGTATTATTATTATTATTATTATATTAATATCCTAAGTGTGTCTTAAGTGCCCTGTGATACAGTTCATTCAAGATTTTAATGTGATCATGCATTACCTCATCCACATGGACACATTAACTTCAACTGTATCAACAGCATTTTGGAAAACATTGAATCCAAGCTTACAAGTGTACGTGCGCTCGGAAACTGCTGATGCTCGTGCGCGTTCGTGCACTCTCAGATGCTTATTCGCCCACTCATCCTGACAGTGGGATCCTGCCATGTCTTCGAGAATTCCCATACCTGTGTAATTATGTTATGCTCACACATCACCCTTTAAACACCCACTGAGCCTCAGTTGTCCGTGCAGTACATAACCACCACCTACACGTTCTTTTTAAAGCCGCAGCCGGTTCCTTCCTCCGGGTCTGTTAATAACCCTGCTCTGTCCTGTCCGTCAGACGCACGGTGTTGGAAACGCTCTCAAAGCTGCATGCATGTGTTGGAAAAAAAAAAAAAAAAAGATGAGACACAACTGTGCTGGGGTGTTGGTGTGCAGCTGAGCCTTTGCCTCCCATAGGCCAGGGAACAGCTGCTAATACACATGAGCACACACACACACACACCCACGCATATGCACACAATCCGTCTGGAACTGAGAGTGCTCCTATTCACAAAGGAACAGGGCTGTTTCATGTGTGTGTGACTGTCTTGTTTCAGCTGGCCTGAAATAGTTGGTCTCACAGTGAGTCACTCCAGAAAGCCTGAAGGGGCCTTGGTGTGAGAGTAACGCACTCCAACTTTGTGAGGGTGCACTTGACTGTGTGAGCTTGTTTGTCTTTGCACCCTTGATGACAGCACCCTCCTGAATGGTTGCATTCATCAGGAGGTAACTGATGGATTTGATGCCGTCACGCCCTTGACAGCTTTAATACTTCAGTACAATCCGTTGTTCCTTTTGTTTGCATCTTTGTTCACCTGGTTGATAAGTATTGATTCAGAGCAGATTTAATCAAAGGAATAACCTTGAATTCCATGGATTCGTCCTGATGTAAATGTCGTCACGCTAACCGGTTCTCACTGTATCAGATACAGCTCCAGGGACAGTCTATGCTGATTATAGGAGTTAGAATAAATTTGATGATTAACGTAAACAAAATTCTATCTGGATTTTTTTTTTTTTGGTAGAAAATAGTGAAGGAATAGAAAAGAGGTGCCACTTTATGTTGGCGAATAAGTACAAATGTTTTTAATTGTGTTATTGTAAACAGTAGCTATTTTAATTTTACATAGGTGATGCTGAGTAGACATCTATCTTTGTATCGACCCAGGTCTGCACATGGGGGCGGGCAAGAGCAAGCCCAAGGAGCCAGGCCAGCGCTCCATGAGCCTGGATGGTACCATTGGCACAGGCTCGGATAGCGGACACTTCCACCACCTGGGCCCAGCTCAGCAGACCCAAACCCCCAACCGAAGCCCTGCCGTCGGAACAGGCAGGCGAGGACATCAAGGGCAGCACCAGCTCGCCCCAACTAATACTCCAGAACTGGCTCTTTTTGGAGGGGTGGACCACACAGGAACTATCACGTCACCCCAGAGAGGACCACTGTCCGGTAAGAAACCAGACACAGGCCAGGGAACTACAGGGCAACAGGCAAAGCTTTTAAGAAGGTGCAACGAATAGCTTAAAAAAGTTATTAAAGGAAACCAGAGATATTATAGGTAAGGTTAAAATATAAGAAGGTGTAAAACATCCAATGTGAATTTATCTTATTTATTCTTTGGCTTTTTGTACCAGGACATAATATTTAGTTATCCTGCTGAATTCAGACTGTGCATTACACAATGAAAGAGAAATCAAGCCTCAGTTAGTTTAGTAAATGTTGACATTTACGACCAAGACATTAAAAAGACTAAACAAATTCAGCTTGTTTGGAACAGTTTTCAAAGCACTTTTTTTATTATTATTTTATTTATTTATTTATATATCTTTGAACAAAGAACATACACCATGGCAGAGGTTTGTGATGTTTTGTCTGTACAGCCACAGATTTACATGAGCGGTGTCCATTGGATGGTCATGTTTAGCCATGACGTACAGCTTCATGTTTGGATTAAAAAAATCATAACATGTTAGAACAAACCTTTCATATCAAACTGTGAAGGACAAGTGATAAATTGGATTTGCACTGCGACAAAAAGATAGTACGGTAGAACTGAAGTCTTTTTGTCCCCAAAGTATACAGAGTTATTCTCGAGTCAGATGTGAGGCCATTTTGTCAAACAGCTGATCTGTGGCTCATGTTGGATGACACTGAAGCTAATTTATAATGAAATGGCTGAAATAAATAATTAAGGTGTCTAAATGGCCAAGTCAAAATCAACATCTTGGTCTGATTGAAATAATGTGCTGGACATTAGTTGTGCTTAAACAAATATTTGACAACCTCCATGAAGTAACATTTGCAAAGGTCTGTGTACTAATACTTCTTAATTGATGTAAGAGACAGAACACTTTAAGCTTATTGCAGTAAATGTCATTCCACCTTCTGAATGGCTTGTTTAGCTTTTCACATGCTGTTTTGAAATTTAGCTTATGATGAGCAAAATAAATTCCTAGTATGAAATTTTATGTATCCTTAATCTGTAATCCTAGATTTTAAGCCTATGCAAGGACAAGTTGTCTTGACAGAAAAACCCATAGAACCGAAAGAGGATTTTTTTTTTGTTGTTGTTTGTTTGTTTTTAACCATATAACCAATATCCTGATATGAAGGAACTGAGAATTTGTCCAAACAAGAAGTAGTACCTGCTATGAATAGTTCAGTTTGGAGTTGCTTGTGAGCAAATGCATTTGTCAATGTCAATATGTGAACCTAAAAGTGTAAAAAAATAAATAAATAAATAAATGACAAACTAATTTCATAAGCTCCGCTGACCAATTTTGACTCAATAACTAACAAATGTTGTGAAAAATAAGTGAAAAGCAGTTCATTTACTGTAATTTCTGGACTATTGAGCGTACCTGAATACAAGCTGCACCCACAAAATATATATTTTTAATAAATTGTACATTCAGTATACAGTATAGGCCACGCTTGTATATAAGTTGCAGGAGTCCACATTGCCATATGAGATATTTACACAGAAATATTTTTTAATCTTTTATTAAATATGGACCATTAACATAAACAAATACGTACAGTAAGTGTTGCTTCCTTTTTATTTTTTATTTATTTATTAATTTTCTGAACAGTACCGATAGCATGGCCGGTTAAAAAAAGTGTCTGTGCCAGGAAGACATTGATCACTATCTTCATGTTCCTCCTTCACAGTTTCAGTGGTCAGATTTTTTAAATTTTTTTTTTATCTTTGGTAGTCTCACTGAGTAACGAGGATCCCACCCCCACCCCCCCAAGAGAGAAATGTATTGGGCAGCTATGTGAGCACCTAGGTGTGACAAGGTTAAATGTTTTGGGGGCAGGAAGCTCATTAGCCTGTCAAAAAATAAAAAATGAATACAGTACATAAATTAGCCGCAGCATTGTATAAGCCGCGGGGTTCAAAGCGTGTGAATAAAGTATCGGCTTATAGTCAGGAAATTACGGTAGTTATGTTTACATAGAAACATAAAGCTGTTTCTTCTTCCTACCATTAAATATGCACATTTTTTTAAGTAACCCAGTGTGCTGCAGTGTCCACGTTGTACTCGATGTTTAAGCTGTCTAGACAAGCCAGATGGTTGAGTTAATGTTGCTGCATGCAGAGAGCAGAACATTTCTTCTGTCGTGCTTTGAATGAGCCAATCAATTATTGACTCCAGAGTTTAGAGAAAAGGTTTGTTAGAACCAAGAAATCTGAAAAGACAATTAAAAACCATTCATGGGATGTTCCTGACCTTCAAGAGCTGTCAGTTAGAAGTCATCTGAATGTTAATCTCTTTCTTTAGTGTTCTGGAAAACAGTTAAAAAGTGTCATTGAGCTGAACGATGCCTTCATGGCTAAATCCTTGTTTTGGAAGCAGCCTTTAACTTGTTTGTAGCGTCTGTAATTACTGTTATGACTAAACAGATGTCTGTCTCTGTGTGGGTTTTCTTGCAGTAGGTGTCACTACGTTTGTGGCGCTGTATGACTATGAGTCACGGACAGCATCTGATCTGACCTTTAGGAAAGGTGACCGGCTGCAGATTGTGAACAACACGTAAGAATTCATCATCATTGATTTTTTTATTTTTTTTCTGATGCAACAATTTTGCAAATGATAAAAATAAACTGATTTCCTGAAGGACACAGTTCCTCTTTTTCAATTCAGCTTAACTCAGTTTAATCATACAACATCGATTCACAACAACAACAAAAAATCATCTCAGGACACTAAGACAAAAAAAAAACGTGTGTGGATCATGAATCCAATTCAGAAGCAGGTTCAAATCCAGTTGCAGTCAATTCACTTCCTATTATAATACATTACATTCCCATTATGAAAGACCAATTAGTAAAAGTTAACTAAAGAATCGTCAAAATTCATCATCCTGAGAAAGAACAAGTTGGTTTGATTTTAATACAATCATTGGTTTGAATACAATAAGATTAAAAATACTAAAGCACTATTATTTAGCTTGTCTGTATACTATTATCTGAATCCAATTTTAGATGGTGTAGTCACTGTAGTGTGACTGTTGGCACCATTCCCTTTCTTTAGCAGTGCAAATATTTTATTTTTGGCTGAATATGCATGTTATACTAACCTAATTTTTTTTAAAATGACAATAATAAATCCAATAGTCTTGTCTGGATAGAATAGACTTTACACATAACTAACAGCGCTTTATTAGTTGATTTCTTTTTGAAGTTAAGTGATGTTTTAACCTATAATTTTCAACTGATATAATAAAAAAAAAAATACCTGGCATAAAAAAGTATTCAAACGTGTCTGATAATTCTCAATCAGGTCATCTGGACAGTTTCTTTTTATTAGAAACGTTTCACCCTCACTCCAGAGGGCTTCA
>JARVGV010001459.1:24809966-24823507 GCA_031762435.1 Hypsolebias longignatus | reverse complement strand
TGGTGGCGGTAATGCGCTTCACTTTGGTTCGCCAACCGCCAATAAACCTCACTGAGAAGAAGAAGAAGAAGAAGAAGTAATTTCTTCTTCTACGCTTTTATTTTTACTTTGCCCTACACACTTGTCTGTAAAAACAAAGTCATGCTTGTGCATGTGTGAAAATGTTGTGTGTGAATTATCAAGAAAAAAAAAGAAGACAAAAACGTGTGTGTGAATTATTGTGCAGGTACTCTGCTGTGATGCTGCATAGAGGAGCTGCAGAAGTGATAATGTCTGCTTCCATTCCCAACCTGCTGACCTGCTGTCATCAACTTTAGATCCTGTAGTTGTAAAGTTTTGTGAGGAGTTTGTAGAGATGAGCTGCCACTTTATTTTGACTTTCTTTTCTCCTGTATTGCATTAGCACAGTGAAGGTAAGAGACTTGTGGTTTGGTTAATTTTATTTTTCTTCAAGTAAGAGAAAATACAGTGGTTTGTTTTGTTCATTGTTTTGGTCTGAAGTCGGTAAGACTCCACAAGGTCAATAATTTCACTATTGAAAATAAAATCACTGTTCTATCATAATCCTGACTTAGCGGCCCTTCACTCCAGTTTTAGCACTCAGTGGCCCGCGAGTCTGAAAGTTTGCCCACCCCGTTTTAGAAAGTTCAGCTCATTCATTCAACCTTTATTTAGGCAGGTTAATCTCATTGAGCCTCGAGGACTCATTTACATCATTTAGCTCTGAGCAGGTGGAAGAGAATTCTGAATGTCCCACTGATGTTTGTGACTGCGTGTGTGTTTCTGTGTATGTTTAAATTACGTTCAAATCTTTACAGGTTCATTCAGTCTTTTACAGCTTCTGTTCATCTTTTTTAGGTTTAATTGTGCTGTTTTGAATATTTTGTACTGATGGACCTTTAATCTTGCTGTTATTTCATGTTTTTCACTCTAGAGAGCTAAGACTACAATAACTATTTCAATATAATGTATAGTGTTGAAAATTGAGCTAAACAAAAAAATCAAAACCTACGGTAGGCCTTAACACAAAATACTTCAGCAATAAGCTTGATCTTGTATTTTTTTCTGAAAAGTACTGCTCAATTTTATGTTTTGTACTGGTTCTCCAGTTTCTGTTTATTTATGCTAATTCCAGCTTCCTTTAGCTCCCTTCAGCTTCTCTTGGCTGATTTCAGATTAAAAATTTGTTTTCAGCAATTTTGCATCTTTTTTTGCTTTTTCCACCCCCACTAATACAGTATTAGCTTTTTGTGGTTCTTTCAACTTGTTTCTGCTAATTTCATTCCCCCTTTGCCTTTTCAGCTACTGTTCAGTTGTTTTTCTACTAATTTGAAAAGTTTTTCAGCTAATTTCGTTGTTTTATTATTTTAACTTCTGTTTAATTCAACAACCCCATGCTCTTTCAAGCTCATTTACCTAATTTCAGCATTCTGTGCTGTTTTTCCAGTTACTTTTCTGCTAATTCCAGCAGTTTTTGCTTCTTTTGGCTTCTTTTTTTTTGCTCATTTCAGCTGTTTTTAGCTTCTTTTGGCCTCTTACACAAGTTAGATTTACAGCTTGATTCTTGGTTCTTCAGCAGCCTTCTGTAAAATCATTCAGCAGTTATTATTCACATGGCATTTTCACAGGAAATGCACTTTTTTGTGTGTTATCTTCCACTTTATTTTCAACAGCTTGTTGTTTCAGAATTCACATTGTTGTTTTCTTGTTCAATACTTTCTGCACAATCTCACTACTTTGCATACTTACTGCTATTTTAGCCATTCATATATCAAAACATTGGAAGACGGGTGTTAGGATTTTTGTAACTTTTATACTTTTAAAACATTTGACTTTATTTACAAATGTTTTCGTCATTGCCTTACACTGAGATTTCATCAATTCCATCAAAAACGTTGATCTGTTAGAACTCTGTTTAACCATATTTGCCCTTTTTGTCCTTTAATGCTATTTAAAATTTTTATTTAGCTACTTTTAGCTGCTGTTCTGATACTTTTAGCTAGCATTTTTAGTACCTTTAACTAGTGTTCTGTGAATTTCATCTTATATCTTGTCTTTTGCTGCTTTTGACAAAACTTTCACCACTTTTAGCTAGTCTTTCATGTGTTTTAGCTTGTTCAAAGCCCTCAGCTATTTTAACCCAAACTGTCATTACTGTACTTTTAATTTCTATCTACTTTGTAGCATTTTACAACTTTTTGCTAACCTTGCTGCTACTTTTAGCTTGTACGGTAATAAGATACTATTTATAGTGTTTGTCTATTTTGCTACTTTTGGCTTGTGTTTTCCCACTTTTAGCCAGTGTTAGCTAGTTTTTTTTGCTAATTATTAGCTTTTAAATTATTTTTCTATCCCTTCATTTTTTTCTCCTTTATTCCTTTTTTTACTTTTTACTTCTTTCTCATCAACTGTTCCTGTGCTTGTATATGTAAATGTATATTATTGGTGTAATATATATTTTTATCGTTTTACCACAACTTCTTGTTGTTTTGGTTCAGATCAAAGAAGGCACTTTTGTGAGCAGTTATCTTTCAGTTATCATTGAATTTAAAGCTTGTGGGGTTTTTTTTTTTCTGGATCAGTGTGGGGAAATAATTTGTGCTGAAATGCACAAAAAAAAAGGGCCCGCAGCAAGCAAATGGAAATCATTATCTGTGATTGCAGGGTTCAAATGGTGAAGAAAAGCTCGGCTGCCTCAGTGCATCACACGCTGGACATCCCATAGGTTCTCAGATGGTATTTGTGATAAAGTAATCAGGCCAAAGGATTATAAAGGCCTCCCCGTGCTGCCAAACAGTCTGAATCCCACAGTTAGGAATCAGTGTCATGTGTGGTGGAGATCTATCTATATTTACCCTGAAATGCAGAGCAGAGGATTCCCCTCATCCAGACAGCAACGTCTACACAAATCTCATTAGGTTTAAAACAACTTTATCAGCTCAGACTTGTTTTCCTTTGTTTTTGTGCAGTTCTACTCCTGACATACTTTCTCCTCCATCAGCCTAATTCATCTTTCCGTTCACTCCTTGTCTCCTCCTCTTTCTGCTTTGATGTTCCTCATCAATATCACTCGCCTCTCTCCACCACCCAACACCAGACACCCTGTTTAGCCCAGATTACAGGGTGGAGGTCGAGAAGAAAAGAGACACGTCACAAAACAGTCATTTAGAGTTTGTTGTTGAGAAAGCTCAGTTCCTGTCTCTCTTTTTTTTTCCTTCTTTAATTTTAGTAGTAATTATTGTCAACTCAGACTTTTATTTTATTTTATTTTATTTGTTTATTTTTGCTTAGGTCATGTTAAAATGATGACAAATTTTTTTCTTAATTTGTGTTGTCTTCAACAATGTTTTTTTTTTAATTTACCTATGTCTGAGCCAGCTGAAGTATTGTGCTAAAGTTTTAAGCCACTCAAAAATGTCTATTTTTTTTTGCTTGGAGTGAGTCAGAAAATGTTTGTATATTTTACACAATAGTCTTTATCAACAGTTCTCCAGACTTTCTATCTGCAGTAAAAACTGTTTAGCACAAAGCTCTATTGTATTTTGTTCAAAGAATTCCTAAAAGGCCCTTTTGCATTTGTCCTCACATTTTTTTAAATCGTTTTGCATAGTGTCCTCCTAATAATGCAAGAACAAGTGAAACGTCTACAGTAACTGCTGCCATGGAGCCTTTTCCCTTTAAAACCCCTTATTATCCTGAACCCCCACTGCTCCAGCTCGTCTACATGGCCCACTCAACCTCAACACCCTAATCTTGACCCCGATTCGATCTGCTTTGCTCCCCCTAATCCTGACCTCCCCTCCCTCCTCTCTCTGTGTCAGTATAACAAATGCACCCCCGTTCTTAAAGCCAGCGTGTCGTCGGTCAGTGATGGATGTGCACATCGCAGCCGCGGTTTACAAAACCTCGGTGAATACAGCACAGCCACCCCAGATCCTGTCAGCTGAATCCCCAGCTTGGCCTTTAGCGCTGCATGCAGTGGGGCTCCCTGCTGGGAACAACGCTTAAAACCTGATAGTGGAGTCAGTGGAAAACCTCATCCATAAATGTCAACTTGTCTGCTCTCTAGCCCCCACTGGTAACACCAACAGCAGCCTCGGAGAGCTTTAGCTCACCCCAGCACCACTTTATGAGGGTCTTAGGTGGAAAAACTCAAGTGTGAAATTGAAGATGAATCATTGTCACTAAAGAATGCACTGTAGACATGTAGAGAGAGTAAATTTGTACCTTATAATCCTCTATTTTCCCACCTATTCCTCTGTAATGGCACTATTCATCTCTCCAGCAACAGGCCGTTAAACTTTAGGTCAAACAGGAATAGTCTCATATGCCTCAAACATAAAGATCCCATCAATAACCCCCTCACCTCCGTACAAACTGGCAGAATATTACTCTGACTATCTATTTCATCCCATTCCCAACCCTGCACCGTCCTTAAGCTGCTCATCCGGACGGCAACCTGAGCTCCGTCGTGGTATTGCTTGAACTCCTTGGACAGGATTTGTGTTTGTCTAGCTATGTGAGCACAGAGTAGGAAGCGGTGGATTTAGGAACAGCTTCAGACACTAAGCCCCAAAGATCAGCCACCTGTGTGCTATCAAGGCCAGCCTGATAATACTCCCTGCCCTTTATCTGCCCCCGCTGCATCCTCACGCACACAAATGCACACACTGTTTATCACACATCCCCGGTTCACACCTCATTGCACGCCTGCATTAGACGACCCTCAATAAAGCTCAAGTGCAGATGTTTAAAAGTGATGATCTGAGCAGTGAAGAGTCTTCGTCTGAGATCCGTTCAAATTGCAGGGTGTTGTTGTCAAACCTAATCAAAATATCTCTTGTGCAAATTTAAATTTCAGAAACCTCTAGCTCCTCCAGGCAGCGGTAAAAAAGAAACCCACTTCACATCTGATTACAGGGGAGTGCAGAGAGGCATGAGAGCAGGTGAGGACCTCTGGATGCAGATGGAGGGAACACGAGCCAGGCTGTTCGCTATAATTTCCTCACCAAGAAGAAAGGCAGGCTGTCATAAGAGCTGCTTCAATCCAAACCACATCTCAATAGGTAATCAAGCATTAACCTTTTTAACTGAACCTACAGCGGAGTCTTTTTTGTTTTTACCCCCCAAACATGTGAACCAACACGCCACACTGTGCCTACGAACTACTTCATGTTGGAAAATTTCCACTTCACTCCATTTGACCTGTTTTTGCCATTTGCTCCTGCAGACATTTATAATGAGAGAGCTGAAACACGGGTAAACCTACCCAACAAGGGAGCCTATTCTTTGAAGGATCACTAAATTTCTGCTGTAATCTAATTCCCACATGCCTCCTGTCCCGTATCACGGCTGTGCGTCTCCAAGGTACAACAGCAGAGTAAATAATGGCCGGGGGCTCCACCTCAGCTTGGCAGGCTGTTATTCCTTTACAGTAGAAAATCATAAAGAGGCTGGAGCAGTAAATACTCTTCACCCAGCAGTTCTATAAAGACAACACAAGTGAGAATTATAGCCGTGCAGAGCTGTCTGAAGGAATTAAATGCTATAATGTTGAAATAGGATGTTAACTGTTTTTATGAGGTTAAGTTTAGCACATTAATGGGTGGAGAAGGTATGCATGGACAAGTCAAATACACATTTTAGCTGGTGTTCTGTTTCTTTTAGCTTCAATACATCCGTTTTATACGGTGGCCCTGAGGTGTGAATGAACAACATTTGAAAAAGAGAATTACATTTGAAAAAAAAAAACACAACAAAAACAAAAGGGCATTTGAAAAAATTTGAATTACATTTGAAAAAATGGATTTACATTTGAAAAAACTGAATTACTTTTGAAAAAAACGGAATTACTTTTGAAAAAAATGGATTTACTTTTGAAAAAACGGAATTAATTTTGAAAAAAAAAAAACGGGATTACATTAAGCCAAAGCAGAAGTGGCCAAGCGGAAGTGACCGGAATCACATTTGGGTAAAAATAAAATAAAATGGAATCACAATAGAAAAAACTGAATCATTCAAAAATTATATAATTTCAGTTTTTTCACATGTAATTCCATCTTTTCTGATGTGATATCGTTTTTTTCTAATGTGATTCCATTTTTTTCTACTGTGATTCAGTTTTTCTAATGTGATTCAGTTTTTCTATATGTGAGTCTGGTTTTTCAAATGTGATTCTGTTTTTTCTAATGTAATTCTGTTTATTTCTAATGTAACTGCATTTTTTTTTTTTAATGCGATTCCGGCAACTTTCATTTTGGATTAATTTATTTCGTTTTTTTTTTTTTCAAATGTTCATTTACACCTTAGGGCCACCGTAGTTTTAGCTTCTTCAGCAAATTTCTTCAAAGTCATTAAGTAATCAACATCGGAACTGACTTTTTTTTTAATTTGCTACTGAAATATGTCTAAATGAATGAAGCAAAGATCCTGCTTTCACGGCTTTCTCGTTTTTCTTGCTTTCTGTGCAAACACGAGACATGCTGAAGGAATTTGGTCTCTGTTTTGCAAACATGACACTGTTCACCGTTGAGCGTTGTATGGATCCACACAAGTCCTGCATTCTGCTCTTGGTTCCACATCACATCCTCAGGCCCCACCCTGAAAATCCGACACCACTTCCCCTCTTCAAGAGCGAAAGCAGGAATGAAATTTTCAGATCAGTGGAGGTGGGGGGGGTGTTGAGGGGGTGCAGCAGGAGGAATAGCGTGACCTCCTTTGATCTCTTCTGAAGGTCTTCCTCATTCCCACCCTCCTCTTTCCTTCGTCCACCTCTCACGAGCACGCTCTGCCCTGCCAAGCACCTGTCTGCAGGTAAGAATTTAAAGACAGAAAAAGAGTGGGGCGTTTTGGCTGCACACAATGTCTCCTCTCACCTGCCCGTTTCTCCGTGCTTATCTCCCCAGTCTTATCTGCCTTTCATCACATCTGTCAGCATCAATTTCTCCAACAAAATTACAGACTTCGAGTGGCACAAAATGGAGACAATGATGATTACAATCAGACAAGAGATCTGCAATCCAGAGGTGTTTAAAAGCAAACGCACACTTTTCAAAGGCCGACAAGTCCGAGCTTGATGTGGCTGCAGATGTCCTGCTTTATTATATACAGCAGTCTATAAAAACCCACGATAACAAAAGACAACAATCTCTTTTCATGTTTTGTTTTTTTTACTCCCACGGAGTACAAAGAAACGGTAAAGGATGGAAAGTTTTTTATTTATTTATTTTCATATGGACTCTGAAGCCAAACTCTTTCAAACAGTCAGGTTGAAAAATAATTGCTGGTTAAAGCTGAGAAGAAGAAAAAAAAAAGTTGTAGATATGTGAGTTCTTCAAACATGTCATCTCTAAATTACTGCTGCCCTGGATTATTTTGGATGAGATGTCTTCTTTTCCACACCAAAACCAGTCCACCATTGACAGCTTCACAACCAGTATTTTGACCATTTGAGGAAATGAGGACAAGCTGTAACGCTGCTGTTCGTCAAAGATTGTCAGTCCTGTGTACTCGTCCAGCTATAATTCTTCAGTTGTCTCAAAAACATTTCTGAGTAAGTCGTATACGCATAATCGTTTGAACATGCTTGTTGCCACACTAGATAAAAGTTTTAAAATAAAGTTTTGGCTCTGTTTGCATGCTTTTTACAAAATAAGGATTATTATTTTAATGTAAAGAACCTTAGTTGCATTCATAATTCGCACCATGCAATAAACAGATGTTTACATTTTCTCTTTTGATTTTGGTGTTATGTCCAGAAGGAAACATCTGGTAGCTAAAAGCCCCTCTAAGTTCATTATTACAAACTTTATCTGTGTCTTATATTTCCTTTGTGATAAGCAGCAGATTACTGGCTGTTTTTTGAAGCAGAAAACCCAGTTTGAAGCAGAGCGGCATCATGAAACGCCTCCCGTTGCCCTCAGAGGTGCTATCTGTGGTCGGGATCAGCTCTCACCTCAGCCGGCCTCTTCATGTCTTTCTCTAATCTCTCATACTGAGACCAGAAGCCCTTGGAAAGACCCCCGGTGGAATGTGACAAGTCATGAGACTGCCACCGCTGCATCCCTCCCTCCCCGCTCCCTCAGTTTTTACCTCGTTTGCATGCAGAGGCTAGAGACTGAGAGGATATGGGGCACTATTGCAGCAAGGTGTGAGTGACTTTCACAAGTGCTTCAATGGATCCCAAAGATCTGTTTGCTAGTGATGAAAAAAAAAAAAAAAATCAGGAAAATCTCATGAAATCTAAACTAAAACACCAAAACCCATGCTCAATAATCCAGGTATAAAATCCAACATTCAGTCAGATCATCTGGACGGTTTCTTTTTTGTTTGTTTGTTTTTGGTGATGAGACGTTTCACCCTCCATCCAGGAGGCTGCATCAGTCTGAGGAAACACCAAACAAAACGGATTCTCTCCCAACAGCTTACTCCAAAGTGGAAAAAAAAAAACAGGTATGTTGGTATAATATGATATCTGGGGCACACCCTCTCCTCCAGTGCCTGCCCTCTCCCTCATCGACAGTCAAGTCAAACTGGTTCAAAACACCAAAGTTCATGCTCAGTAATCCAGGTATAAAATCCAACAATGTTCAATCAGAGATCGTCTGGATGGTTTCTTTTTCTTTCTTTCTTTTTTTTTATTTTTTATTTTTTTGTGTGTGGGCTGAGACGTTTGGCCCTCCATCCAGAAGGCTTCATCAGTCTGTGGAAACACCACACAAAACTGATTCTCTCTCCAAACCCTCTAAATTAAAACCATTGTTTGTTTGAATGATTGTTGGTATATGCTGCTGATTATCCAAGCTGCTGATCTCATGCTGCAGATCATTTCAAGCTGCTGTATTCATTCATTCGTACTCATCCACCCACAAAGACTCATGTTTGTGCTGCTGTTGTTCAGTGTATTATTTTGCACTACTAGCGTATATATCTTTTTGCGTATTGTTTGTCATTCGTTTAGCGTATATCTTAATACTGTATATATATCTTAGTTCCTTATTTACTGTTTCTTTTTACACTTTATATTTTTGCTATTGTTGGATGTAACTGCACAATTTTGTTCCACCTCATGTACCACATGTGATGTGAATGACAATAAAGAACCTTGACCTTGACTTTATTCAATCTTACATGTGACATGTTTGATTTCTAAATATGTGCTGCACATGTTAAAGTGTCGGCTCCGCCTGCTGTTTGGTGGGAGGCTGAGACTCAAAGAATGTGACGATGTTTCACTGAGCATAAATCGCTAACGGCCACAAGCAGGTGGTGTCAACATCTCGTGTTGGCCTGTAAGTTCTCCTCCTGCCTGTAGCTTTAATCCAACATGTCAGGTTCTCGTTTACGACTCGAGACAAAAATCTCTTCTACTGACTGAGGTCAAGTAAAATAATATGTGAGCAGGTTTGGAAAGCAGCTTTTATGGATCCAAATGGCAGATGACAGCATCTAAAGAGGAGACCCCTGTGTGTGTGTGTGTATCCAAATGAGAGCAAGAGTTTTATTTCCATGTGTTCATGTGGTCACACATTCCCCCCATCTTCTGGGTCATATTACAAAGCGGTGGGGATCCTCAGTCTCTTCTGGCTGATGACTGAAAAGGAGAACTAAGATGGCAGCTAAGTCAATAACAGACGCAGCCGGTGCTGCCATCTGCCATCCTCGAACCCTCACCCTCTCACCCCATTAGCTCCATTTTGTACACCGTACCAACCAGATGTGATTCCCAAAGATTCCTGCCCACATCTGTCAAAGTCATGACCCTTCACCAGGGATTGGGTCAGTCACCTAATGAGTTAATTTAAAAATAAGCATTTAATTTTAGTTGCTATTACGACTCAATTTGGGATAGTTTGAGATGTGTAAAATGTAAATAAAAACAAAATGCAGTGATTTGTAAATTTACTAAACCCATATTTTATTCATAATGGAACATTATAGACATATAAAATGTTTAAATTAAGATATTGTACAATTTAACAAAACAAAATAATTTTGAGTATTAAAGAAAAATTAGGACAAGCTTATGCCTACCAATATGAAACATCCCTTCTTTTTTAGCATCAGCCTGTAATTGTCCTGGAACTAGTTGCTGGAGTTTTGTAAGGGAAGTTTGTCCCATTCTTGTCTGTTGAAGGATTCAAGCTCTCCATCAGTCCTGGATCTTCTTTTCTTGATTTTCCATTTCATGATGTGTCAAACATTTACAGTTGATTAGAGGTCTGAATTGCAGGTAGCCATGTCAGCACCCAGACCCTTCTAAAAACCCATGCTGTAATAAATGAAGTATGTGGTTTAAAATAATCTTACTGGAAAAGGCGAGAATTTTCCTTAAAAAAATAATAAAGTCATCTACAAAGTAAATATGTTTATTCATATGCATGTGTTTGTGTTTATGAATGTTTTGTCTAAAACCTGTATGAACATTTCTGCATTGATGGTGCCTTTCCAGATGTGTAAACTGGCCATAACATTATCATATGTGCAACAAAACAGTATTAATCAGAAAATGTTACAAGGCACCTATTCAAAGACATGACCACATGTCAGAGATTTGAAGATTAAGAAAATTATAATTGGATTATATTGTTACATTATACTATTCTGGTTATTTCAAAGGCCTAGCTGAAGTCAAGATAAGCTCATGAGCATGTTCTTCTGGTTGCTTATTCTTGTTTAAGATGTTTGCTTAACCTTTTTTTTTATCTCAGAGAGCTCAGAAGGAGAGATATGTCACACAGCTCATACACCACCTACAGAGCAAAGAGAACTGATAGAGCAAAGTGTCCAACATCTACCTCTTTTCTTTTTTAACATCAGCACCATGGGGCATCATTTTCCTTCACAATTACAGGATTTTTCAGCAGCAACACAGCCAGAATTTTTTTTTTTAACTTTAGACTTCCATGTAATGCAGGTATACACTTGGAGTTAAGTTGATCCAATTTCTGAATACGTATGGTGTTTTAGTGAAGCTTCAATAAAACGACAAGATATTCCCATGAAACCGGTTTGAGGTGGGCAACATAAATGACTCATGGTTTAAAATGCAAAGTGAAGGTTTCAGATCAGAGATTTTCAGATTTGGTTTTATAATTACAGTATAAAAGTAAAATTATACTCTTCTGTAATTCATATTTGTGCTCGGTGCAACAACAGCAACCCTAGCCTGTTTCATTAGTTGAAGGGAAGAAGTACCAGGATGAGGTATCCAAGTTGTAACTCAATGAATCTTGTGTGAGAAAGTAAATGAAAAACTTTGGAATATCTTTTTTTTTTTTTTCAATTCAACCTTTATTTAACCTTTATTTATACAGGCTAGCCTCTTTGAGCCACGGGGACTCATTTACAAGAGGGACCTGTTCCAGACAGAACATATAAAGTACAGACAACAAAACAGTAAACAATGACAACAATAAACTACAGTAAAAATGCAATTAAAATAAGAGTAGTGTACAAAACAATAAAAATGTCAGGGGTCTTGGTCAATGAATGTCACAAGACATTATTCGGGTCAAAAGCAACTTTAGCCAAAACAGCCATGGGCGTGAAAGATGAGTCCTGGACCCAGGTCCTGAAAATAAGAGTGGTTCCAGCAGCACCACGACACAGGATGTAATCTGTTTTAATGATGGAAGTAGGATGATGTAATGATGAAGACTCAAACAGAGATGATGTCATTTTAAAAGTAACACTGACGTTTATGCTCACGGTTGTGTTTCACACCTGGTTCTGACTCGTCCACGGTGTGAAAGCTCTCCTGAAGGCCCAGTCTGGCAGCGCTAGGCAGTTTTCCCAGAATGACCGACAGAGGGGTGACCTGGGCATGTGTCCCCCACTTTTCTGGCTCCGCCTCTTGTTCGCAGAAAACTTCATCTGCTGTCTTGCCCTGCCCCTCTTCCTGAATCACCTGGCACAGAAAGTCCTGGGTCAGGTGCTGGGAGGCGGCCTGCAGCTCAGTTTCCTCCATCTCGTCTGGGTCAGATGTGGAGGACAGGACCTCTTCCTCCTCTGGGGCTGCAAGCAGAAATAAAAGTTCTGATTCTGACACCTGATGCCCTCACCTATCATCGTGATGTCACCGGACAGAGCTGCTCCTGAGGAACAAAGCAGAGTCAGTGGACAACAGAAACGAAGAGCTTTGTAACAGGAAGGAGGTACTGACCCATCTCTTTGGTGTAGGCGGCATAGATTCCTCTGAGTTTGGGGCGACTCCTCTCCAGCTCAGTTTCTATCTCATCTTTGAAGCAGCTGATTTCTCCTGATGGAAACAGAAGAGAACCTTTCAGATGGCTGTGGGACAAACATTCCAGCTGTCCTGGAGGAGATGCACTGACCTTCGACTTCATCGAGTTTCCTGGCCAGCTCCTGCTCCAGCTGCACACAAGAACACTGCTTCAGAGGTGCACAGAAAATCTTCTACTTTACTTTTTAAATAAGTCATGATCTTAAATGGCCTTTCTTACTAAAGTATTACCGGTTAAGTTTTTAAATGGGTAAATTATGAAAACCTGGGCCTAAAACAAAAGAAAAGAAGAAAAATGAGTTGAACTTTTAAACATGTTTTAGAGTTATGATCAGGTTCAAGAATCAGGGATGATTCCTGACAAATATCAGTAAACTGAAGCGCTCACCACAAGTTCTACCATTTTAACCCTCCTGCTGCCATTGGGTCGAAATGACCCCTTTCTTTTGAGCCCAAGAGCAGCAGAGAGATTAAACTAAAAAATCTCCTGAGCAACATTTTTTAGCTAATCGTAATCACTTTTTATCAGATATGTACTCAACCAGAAGTCGTGTGTTTCGTCAACAGTCCAGAATGTCCCTTTAAAAACTGAACAACAGCTCATTGGGTAGCTGCCTCAGCCGTTCAGAAACAAAAAGATCTACCTGCTGCATTTTGGCTTTGTGCTGTCCAGCAGTGAACGACGGAGGGTCACACTCCTGCTCAAGATCCACTCTCATGAATTCATCGATGGTCAGCTGACTGGTGGGTGTGTCCTCAAACTCTGTTAACCTGCAGATGGAAGGACGACGTTCACCTGGCAGTGTTTCCCCTACCATTATACAAGAAGGGCGCCCCGCCCTGTCAACAGAACTGAGCGCCCTGCCTATGGAACCAAACTGCATGCGTTAAGGATGTTAGCCACTCTAGTGGCTGTCCAGTTAATTGTATAAGCTTGAAAGTGAAATCCCTTAATGGTGCAGTAAATTTCCAGAAAATTATGTCACAACTAAAACAGCTGAACACTGATATCACCTTTTTACAGTGATCCAGGTGTGTTCTGCAGAAAGTGGAAAGTTTGTTAAAAAATGGTCTGCTCAGGTGTTTCAGTCCAATTTTCAATCCAAATTACCATACCATACCATCTTATTTATAGAGAACTTAAAAAAGCGACAAGGCCAACCAAAGTGCTGTACAAACAAACAACAGGCAACACACAAAATGAAGTAAAAAAAAACAGAATACAGGTAGTCCCCGAGTTACGAACGGGTTCCGGACCTAAGAACCATTCGTAGGTCGATTCTGCCGTAACTCGGAG
>JARVGV010001459.1:24785462-24796136 GCA_031762435.1 Hypsolebias longignatus | reverse complement strand
CCCTCTGGAGTGAGGGTGAAACGTTTCTACTAAAAAGAAACTGTCCAGATGACCTGATTGAGAATTATTAGATTTGATTCCTGGATTATTGACCATGAACTTTCTTGTTTATTTACATAGTTGTAGAAATAATTATGTGTACCACAACAGTCTTAGAACAGAAAGTTTGCAGTTTCAAGCATGGAGAAAACAACATTTTGATATTTGTCAGAATTGGCTCCAGTCTGCCGCGGTGGCATCCATCCTCACATTATTTCATCTCAACATCCAGTTTACTTTGTAGTGTTTTAATCTCAAAACTCAAACATGGTCAGTTTTGACTTTTAAAGTGACATTTAACACTTCTTCCCAAGTGTGTTGCCTGCATAAAATAAGATAAACCAAAGACCTCTGTTATTTCAAAAGCATTCCAGGAAGCATCTGTTCCCAGTTAATCAATTTTGGATGTGCATCCAATGATTACTGTTTGAGATTTTCATAAAAGCTGCCCTATGATTCATGAGGTATTTTGCTAACAGACACACATACAACACACACATGGGCAATAAACATAATCACCCACCTTGGCCTCTAGGAGGCAGGCAGTAAAAAACAGACGTCTCTGCTTCTGAAATGACTCTTTGTGCTGGACTTTGTGATGATAAGAGCGCAGCAGACAGTTCTTTATTTTAAAATGTCATAAACCTGAATGTTTTGAGGTATTGACTCGTAACACCCATCCAAGGTCTGGAGGAGAGCTCAGAGAGTTGGAGAGCAAGAAAAGAAAGAGGCAGCTGTGAACTGTGAGTAATGAGCAGCACTCAGCTAAAAATGTTGAATAAGTGGGATCTCTGGGCTACTGTTGCATTTAATTCCTCTGTTGAGAAATACACACACATCCACCTCACTGATCTTGCCATTCCAATGCACGAAGACGTCTCACTCCTCCCACATCCCCCCATTACCCCCCGAACTGACTTCGTTCACCTCATCAGCGACTGACAGGCACCGAGGAAGAGAAAGAAAAGAAACAAAAACAGAAAAAGAAAAAAGAAGGGAAAGAATCTGTCATTTATCCAGGGGAAATGAGGCGTAGAAATCTTGGCTTTTTCATCAGGAGAACAGAGGGATAACCAAAAGAAAGAGGGGGAAGAAGCCAGGAGGACATTTTATGGACAGTTAAGAAGGTTTTGCATCAATGAAGCAACAAAAAGATGAGAAAACTGCATGAATGTTGGGAAACACATGAAAATGCAGACCCTCTCACTTAAAAGCAACGTTTTCTTTGATGCACACAAAAGATGTCATCTACTGCTTTACCTTCAGCTGTTTTATTTTGTCAGGACATTACAGCTGCGACTTTTGGTATTTGTGCCTTTCACACTTTTCTTTCCATGAAAGGCATGAAAATCGCTTCATATCCAAAAAACTTTGAGCTCCGTGAAATCCATATCAAACTACCCGCTTCAGCTTTTAGCTACTGCGTTGCTTGTTTTAGCTTTAGCATACTCTGCTGTTATGCTAGTTTTAGCTTTTAGCTACTGTTTTACAAATTTTGGCCTCTGTATACAGTTTTGCTAATTGTTAGCTGTTGTTTTGCTAATTTAGGCTAGTTTTAGTTGCTTTAGGCAGATTAGTTTTTAGCTAAAGAACGGATAGTTTTGACTTTCAGCTACTGTCTTGCTAGTTTGCCGTTGGTCACCATTTTTATATTTTTTAGCTTTTAGCTACTACAGCACTAGTTGAAGTTTCACCTACTGCTCTGCTGGTCTCAGATTTTAGTTAATGTTTTTGCTTGTTTTAACTTTAAGCTGCTGGTTTAATTTTTTTTTTTTTTTCCCTACTGTTTTCCTAATTTTAGACTACATGTACTGGTTTCAGATTTTAGCTGTTGTTTAACTCATTTTAGGTATTGATCTGATCATTTTAGCTTTTCACTACTGACCTTCTAGTTTGAACTTTTAGGAATTGTTTTGATAATTCTAGATTTTAGATTTTATGTGGTTAATTTTATATTTTAGCCTTTGTTTGAGTAATTTTAGCTGTTTTCTGATAGTTTTAACTTTATCAGTTGTTTATTTTACTAAATTTAGCCGTCATTCAGTTGTCAACATCACTGCATTTTAGCTGAAAATGCACATTTTTCTGGTTTGTCTTTTGAAAGCCTCGAACAAAAGCAGCTGTCAGACAGTCAAAAACCTCCTTCTAATAAAAGGTGTGTGTGGCTGACGGACTCTCACATCAAGCATTTGAATCCCTGGAAGTCCTGAACCAGAAGTCCCTGGATTTGGTTCTTGTTTTTTGCAGGATGGCTCCAAATACAGATGCACATAAAGCTGTGTTTGACTATGGCTCAGTGAGAGAGGAGAGCTGAGCTGAGGCTGACCGTAATCACAAATACAAACAAACAAACAGAGGCGCTTTCTAAATGCAGTCCTTTTTACAGTAAATCAATGTGTGCAGTGTGGTTTTGTAAACCGGCACTCGTACGCATGTGTGTGTTTGTTTGTTTGTAGAAGATGAATGAATTTATGAGCTCAAAAACAGGTAGATTATTTTGGCCAGCAATCAGTCAGATGAGGTGAAGGCCAGAAGCTGCAGCAGTGTTGCTGATGACAGACTGACCATCCAGACCACACACAGCTGCAGGCTGCAGCACTGACCCCTGCTGAAAGAATTAGGACATTACAGAAGTCAAGTCAAATTTATTTTTATTTATAGTACAGCACTTTTAAAAACAGTAGTTCTTACTAAAGAGCTTAACAATTAAAAAAATGGCGGTAATTTAAAGAAAAAAATAATAATTTAAAGCATAAAAAGAAAATCATCAAACACAAAACAATAAAACGTTTAAACAAATCCCAATGGGTCAAAAGTCACTGAAAACAGATGTGTTTTTAAAAGAGATTTAAAAATAGGAAGTGAAGTGGCCTGTCTAATGTTAGGGGGAAGACTGTTCCAAAGTTAGGGCTTGTGACTGAAAAAGCCCAATCTCCTCTGAGCTTCAACCTGGTTTTAGGTACAACCAAAAGCAGATGGTCAGATGATCTCAGTGCCCGAGAAGAAACATATGGTGGAAGTAGGTCAGAAAGATATGAGAGTCAAGGCCATTTAGGCACTTAAAGGTCAACTAGAATTTAAAAATAACTATTCTGTGGTGTACTGGGAGCCAGTGAAGTGAGGATAAAACTGGTGAAATACATTTATACTCAAACCTATGAATTCCTGTTAAGAGCCAAGCTGCAGCATTTTGGACAAGCTGGAGACATGAAAGTGAGACCTGACTGACCCAAACATTAAGCGCATTGCGGTAATCAAGTTGGGTTGTAATGAAGGCATGGACTTTTTTTTTCAAGGTTAGGTCTAGTCAACACTGACTTCAGCTTAGCCATCTGCCTTAAATGGAAGAAGCTTTTCTGTAGAACAGAGTTAATCTGTTTTATTAAACTGAAAATCAGAGTTTAAAGCAATCCCAACATTCATGATTGACTGCTTAAGGGCTCAAGAGAGTCAATGTTTAAAGTAACAGAGACAGGAGCGGAGCTGTGGCTAAACACAATGACTTCAGTTTTCTGATCATTAAAACTTAAAAAAGCCACCCATGCCTTAATGTCAGCAAGACATTTTAACTGTGGGTGAATGGTGCAAGAACTATTAGGTTTGAAGGGCAAATAAATCTGACAATCATCAACATAACAATGAAAAGAAAGACCAAGTTTCCTGAGAATAGACCCCAAAGGAAGCAAATACAGTGCAAACAGAAAGGGTCCAAGAATGGAGCCCTGTGGAAACCTGCAGGGAAGAGGCCCTGAAGCAGATGATAAATTACTGTACCAACCTTAACACAAAAGCTCCTGCCGCCAGTAAGAACAGAATCACGCCAATGCTGCACCTGTAATCCCAACCCAGTGTTCTAATCACGATATACAGTACTGTGGTCAACAAAAGCAGCAGTAAGGTCCAAGAGTACATCACAAACTGGCCAGAGTCGTTTGCTAAAGGAATATCGAGACAAACCCTTATAAAGCTATCCTAATGCATGCTCAATAATCCAGGTAGAAAAATCTAACAAGGTTAAGTCGGGTCATCTGGATGGATTCTTCTTTCTTGAATCTTTAATGTTTCATCTTTCATCCTAAAGACTTCCTCAGTCTGAAACTCTGCAAGAAACTCAGCCCTTTATATAGTCCTATTCTGGCAGCCAGAAACAGTTGTTCACATGCAAGGAGGACCACCAACCTAACAATAAATCGTTAGAGCCTCAACAAAGTCTTCAACAAAGAAGAATCCATCCAGATGACCTGACTTAACCTTGTGAGACCTTAATAAAGCTGTTTCGATGCTGTGTAATTGTTTAAAACTAGATTGAACAATCTCAAATATTCCATTCTCATTCAAAAACACATTTATAGGAGGACAGATCTGTGGCTTCATCTCAGCTGGCCAGAAGGAGTTCAGTCTCTGCAGAGTATTGTTCAGATGTTCTTCATAACAAACTGAAGTAGTACTGAAGAAGTCTTTCGGATGACATATGAAACATCGCTACAATTTATTTATTTATTTATTTAACCCATCCAAAGGACCTGACTTAACTTTTTTGAGATTTTTCTATCTGGATCATTGAGCATGCATCAGGATGTTTAAGCTACTGGTGTCTTTTTTAATATTATTATATTTGCTTTTGTTATAAGTTAAGTTGGTGATTATGGTCCAGGTTTCTTTACTGTCTAAAATATTTATAATTATCTTTAAAAACAGATGCACATAAATGCAAAAAATGGGTTGTTACATGTTACAACATATTAAGTAAACAAGGTTATAACATTTATGACTGTCAACAAATAATTGTTAATTTCTGTGAGTTTTACAGTGAAAATCATCAAAAACATATTTGATTGGTGCATTGAGTTGTATAAAAGGCAAGTTCACAATAATTCAGAGCATATTTTTAACATTTCTCAAAACAAATCTGATTTCCCCAAAATCATCCTTTTTGTCATAAAACCTGAGCGCACACATTCTGTTTCACGCTCTCGGAGACATTTACAGCAGAAAACGATTAAATCTCCTTTCTGAAAGATGCACTGAGCCCAGTTTTGTGACAGGGAGGCACGGTCTACATGACTGGGACATTTCAGAGCCCTTGGTGGAAAAATAAATCAATGGGAGCCACTGAAGGGTAAAGCAAATGACAAGTGACTGCAAGTGGAGGAGGTGAATCAAACGGAATCGTCCTCCACTGCCTCCAAATTGAGAGAGTCGTTGGATATGATGTGGATTGCACCATCACTCGTGGTTGGAATTTTTTTTTTTTTTTTGATGAAAGAAGCCTTAAAACCCCATGACGAGTAATTTTGTGTGACTGAGCTCTGCCTTTATGAGTAAATGCAGCCATATGCCCGTCTGGCAGCAGAATGGAAAAGAGAAAGAAAGTGAATGACAAGTGACCGCCAGAAAATTGTCAAGATATAATTTGGCTAAAACGTTCCATAAATGGCAATAAAAAAATAAAATATAATAAAATAAAAACATACCGTATTTTGTGGATCTTGTTTCAGTGTAACATTAGGTGTGTGCTAAAGATTATAAAACACAGAAATTACATTACAAGACATTAAAGATTAGACGTTTCGTCCTCCATCCATAGGACTTCATCAGTCCCAGGAGCCACAACAAACTCAGTCCCATTAGCAGCACACTCCCAATAATGGACCAACCAGTTTGCTGGTGATAAGATGGTTTCTGGGGCCTGCCCTCTTTCCACGTCGACTCCTCTGAGGCAGCCATAGCCAAAGTGGTTAAATCATCAAAGTTCATGCTCAATAATCCACATCTATCCAATAATAAGTTTTGAACCACTTTGGCTATGACTGCTTCAGAGGAATTGACAGGGGAGAGGGCGGGCCCCAGAAACCACCTTATCACCATCAAACTGGTTGGTCCACTATGGGAGTGTGCTGTTAGTGGGACTGAGTTTGTTGTGGCTCCTCGGACTGACGAAGTCCTTTGGACAAAGGACGAAATGTCTCAACAAAAATAAAAGAAATCGTGCAGCTGATCTGACTGAACTTTGTTGGATTTTTTTTACCTGGATTACTGAGCATGAACTGACATTATAATTACTCCTGACTGGTGTTTCTCCACTGGAGGAAAAAATTATTGATTTATTTTATTTTATTTTATTTTTCTGACTCAATGCACTCATTACTACAAACACACCAACTCATGAAGGAAACTGTGAAGCTTTTAAAAGTACATGGTGTCAAAAAAGTAAAGATTTTTATGAAGAATCTGACAAATTTCTGGGTGGAAACATACCTGGCTCTGTTCCCTGATGATCACAGTCCAAACAACTCAGTCCATGTGTGTGTATGTGTTCATATGTGTGTGTGTGTGTGTGTGTGTGGGTGGGTGGGTGGGGCGGTGGGGTTTGGAGTCATGTGGACAGGCGCTGGGAGACGACTCAATTGCCCATGTGTCTGCGGTTGCTGTCAGAAAGAGTGGCACATTGTCAGAGTGTAAGGAAATTTGACATCAACAAGGTTAATAAATGCTGATCAGTCAGTCTCCATCTTGGAGCCTTTTGTTTTTTTATTGTTTTTTTTTTTTTTTTTTTTTTTTTTTTTTTTTACTGAAAAATCAGCTGCACATAATTTCCACTTCATTTTCATTAAGTTTCATCTTCTTGACCATGAGAAACTGTGTGGGATGATGATTCAAGACCAACTTAACAGGGGGTGTTTTAATGTGGCAAAAGGGAGAGGATTAGAGTCGTAAACTGAACAAAAGTCAACATTATAAAATCAGAATAATAAAAATAGGAAATAAAAAGGAATAAATAACTGTTGGGGTCAGTTTCATTCAAAATGTCCACCACAGCAAACTGTTTTTAGAAAACACAAAAATTGTCATAACTCAGTCAGTTACAGATATTGGTGTGTTAGTACATGGGGACAGAGGCTAGAGAAGTTGGGTCTGTGATTGGAAGGTTTCCGGGTCAACTCCTCGCATGACATCAAAATGTGTGTGGGAAAAGTGAAACAAAAAATTTTGTGTGTGTGTGAGTGTGTGTGTAATTATTAATAATTTAAGTTCAACTTTTGTAAATTGTTGCATACATTTACATAGTTTTAAGAACTAATTATTCAACTTTGCATTTATTTCTAAACCATTTTATGTGGTTTCAAGTAATTGTTCATATACTTTATTTAAGTACTGTATTTCCTTGATATTTTATGTTTTGTTTAATTTTGTCTGTTTTTACACAATTTAATTTATTTTTATGCATCAAAGTTATTTTATCTGTTGTTTGTTGTGGATTTGCATTACAAATTATTTTGAACAGTACTGCTACAGTTCTTTGAAACCAAAGATAATAAACCAGAGGACACTTTTCCTGTAAAATGCATTGCATACTGGTGTTTTGTTTTATTTTTTTGTTACTTTTAGTACCATATGATATATGCATACAGGGTGATGTAAACAGGGCTGAGTTGCAATGAGTTTATGTTAGGTGGGTGATCATCATGTGATCATCTGACTGCTGATTGTAGTAATCCACATTACTGTATTAACAAAAACCAGGACTCTCTTGTGAGATGAGTCCTCGGGGCTCAATGGGATTAACCTGCCTAAAAAAGGTTGAATGAAAAAATAGAGGGCCCCAAACCAAATTTCACTTAGGGCCCCATGAAGACTTGGGCTGACACTGCATCCAATATAAAAAAACAGTGGCCAAGTCTTCGGGTGCATTCACACCAGCCCTGTTTAGTACACTTTAATCAAACTCTAGTCCGTTTGCCTAGAAAGTCCAGTTCATTTGAGGAGGTGTGAGTTTGGCTCAATTGACTCAGTGCAGTGTGAATGCAAACTGCACCAGCTGAAAAGTAAACAAATGTTATGAATATTGGTCCCCAATCAAACCGAGTCTACTGGACTATCAGGTGTAAAAATACCTTGCTGTGGCGACCCCTGAGGAAAGGAGCAGCCGAAACAACAACAAAAAGATAGCAGAGTCATCCACAGATTATAGACCAATATCTAACCAACTGTGCAAGATTTGTTCCTGAAACATTGCCATAAACTATTAGAATCAACCTTGTCCATCAAACTATTTCATAAATCATGGACACATTTTAATGAAACATGCAGAGCATAATCAATAATGTTCTTCTACAACTGATTAACTTTTAGAGTCAACGCAATTCAAGATGGCCACCAAAGCTATTCAGATAAGCTAACACAAAACAGACGGTACAGTAACCAATTCACAGATGTTGAGTTATTGTTTGTGGAAGAAGTTGAAACGTCCACAACACAAACACACACACATAAACTCATTTACAAGATTTGATCAGAACTGCTATAAGTCCATCCCTTTGAATTATAAGATCTAAATTGAGCTCTGTGGCACAAAAGACAGCATGTGATGTGCGCTCCTTCAAGAAATGCAACTTATTTAATTTAAGGAGATGAAACTGAAGCAGTCTACTTTTCATCAATACAAAAAAATAAAAAATAAAATAAAAACACGTGGTGTTTTTATGTCGCAATCATGAGCATAAATTCACAAACTTCTTGCTGTGCTTCAGCTGAAACCAGACCACAGCCTCGACTGTGGTGTGTTGACAGCACACGCTTTTCTTAAAAAATAAATCCAGTCACGATTAATGACAGACAGGCTACAGACCTGCACATGTAAGATTCATAACTGTTAAATGATGAAAAATGCTTTTAGGTGGATTACCTGTCAGCTTTTGGGAAAAGTCAAGCGAGGACATTCATCATTATGAGCGTTTTTGTTTTAAATTATATTATCAACAGATGTGTTTGGCTCTGCCGGACTGCTGCTGTCAGTGACCTTCTGTTTGTTCAATATCAGAGCTGGAAAGACACATATATACAGAAAGCACGCACAGGAACTTCCACACACTTCCTGCCTCTGAGGAAACCCAAAAAACTAGAGCTTTGTGCTGCAGCTGCAGGCCCACCCAACTCCTCGCTGAAGCAGTTGGATCCTTTGAATTCACACCATGCATTGATTCTGCAGCTCCAACTCTTATTTATTGCATGAAAAGTGTGACAAATTTACAGCTCAGGATCAGATTTCACTTACACAGAATCATATTTAGTTGTAAGTGGAACAAGACTAAATATTTTACTGCATTTTGTGATGATGAAGGTGGATATGCAGCTGCGGACACACATCTGGAATGTTAATGGAGCCTCTGTGCGTATGGAGAGTGTTGTTATTGACCTCAGTTCTCCCTGTCTGTCCTTTCTCTTCGGCAGCTGTAACTGTGGTTGGAGCAGTGAGTAAACTTTGGGAGGTGCCCACGGGTCCTTTCTCTTCTTCCTCCAATGTGAGTGAGAGCCTGCAGTGGGAGCGCTGCCACTATCATCACCTAAAGGACAGAGTGAGGATCACAGCAGACATCCCCCCCAGACTGGACGGCACCTGGGTGTCCACAAGGTGCATACAGGGCTGGCAGAAAAAAAATGTCATCATGCCACTTTTATTATATTTTTCAACTTTATTTACAAATATGAATAAATAAACAAATTAATAAATAAATAAACTGGGAAGAAAAAGTTCTTGTCCGTGCACCCAGAGATATTTCTCCCCCAGTTGAACCACAGTAACTGGTGTGACCATTTGTTAAATAACTGCATGTACATCAAAATGTTGCATAATTCATTGAAAATGTCCACAGAAGCAAATCGGCTTTGGTTCTCCTGATTAACAGAACCTAGATGGGATCTTTCAGCTTGTTGCGTTGGACTGTGGGGCACAGCTCTACAATTCGGTTCAAGTCGTTCTCGTTAAAAAAGCAAGCTTGTGTCTTCAGATAAGCCAGGGTTTTATTAAAAATAAATAAATAAAACTAAATAAGATTCACAGAATTAAAACTGAAAAGAAAAATATAACAAATAACAAAAACATTAATAATTAAATCTTGGCAAGATTCAATTCAATTCAGTTTATTTATATAGCACCAAGTCACAACAGAAGTCATCTCAAGGCACTGAACAGAAATATTCGTAGATGAAAATAATAAATTAACATTATTTATGTGAGGAGCAGACTGCTTTGTGTTCAACTCCATCACAGAACTCTCATCTTGAGCAAGCATGAAAGCTATAGTGGAAATGAAAAAACTCTCTCTTGAGGAAGAAACCTTTAGCAGAACCAGGCTCAGGACAAGCGACCATCTGCTTCGACCGGGTTTGAGAGGAACAGGAAGGAGGAACAGATACACAATGGCAGGTCAAGAATCCATGTTAAGATAGAAATAGTTTCAAATGAAAACTATTCAATTTTAAGAATTCATTTAAGGAAATTAGATCAATTTGTCCTAAGCTGAAGGCAGCATAACAAGCCAACCCCAATTATAGCATTTATCAAAAAGGAAAGTCTTAAAACTGGAAGAGGGCGAGGTTCTCCAATCAGAGAATTAGAGGACGGTGTGTACAGTTTATTTATGTACTGAAGGTTTACTGTGTTAAGATGCTGGACTCCACGGTGCTCCTGAAATAACTTGTATGACTCACGTGAAACACTTTAAGGCACTGTAAGTGTGGCAAACACTTACAATGTCTTTTTTTTTTTCATTCAACATTTATTTAAACAGATAAGTCACATTGAGCCTTGAAGACTCATTTACAAGTGAGATCTGTTGGACAGACAATAAAAGT
>JARVGV010001459.1:24739102-24750390 GCA_031762435.1 Hypsolebias longignatus | reverse complement strand
TGTTTGCAAAAACGAACATAGTTCAATGACACAAGATATATATGTTGTGCCATTTTATGCAAAGTTCAAACATCATGCCAGTTCTCCTTTAAGATGTTTGTAAAGCTTTCTGCTGTTTCCAACGGAGGAAATAATTATTTGTTATTGCAGATATTGGGGTACAAAGAAACGAAGAAAGATGGAAGAGAAACCCAAACATTAATTTAACTGACAGCAAAAACAACAGTCTTTAGTCTTTCTGCTTTATAGTGTAGGATGCAACTTAGCCAGCTGACTCACAAAGGAAATACAGAAAATGTCCCATACATTGTGCAAATATGAAGTTACTGGACTCTAGGTAATACATATATTGTCTGAGGCCCAGTACAAGTTAAACCCAAAATGCTCAATCACTACCAATAACAGCAAGCATGAGATAAAATACCTCAAAGACTTTATAAACCAATTTTTTAAGGTTCCTCTCTGATTACAGTTCACATGTTAATAAATTAGCTGATTAAATACAGCGCAGAAAGATGCTTTTCAGATGCATTTAGCCTTTCCATGTTTTGTTAAGCTTCAGCTTCTTACAACAGATTATGATCCCCCCCTCCCCCCCATGATCACAAGTCAAAACATGCTTTGGAAATGAGCAGTAGATTTATTTAAAAATAACATTTGCAATCTTTTTTTTTAAATTAATTAATATTTAAACATTTTTGCATTTATGGATTTTTGTTAATATCAAACTTTTTTTTTTTTTAAAGTGTAAACTCACATTACTTTCAGGTATTTTTGGCAACAGTTTCTTGTTTGACAGGAATTCCAGAGACTTTAGCAATACTTTATTGGCGAGGGTTAGTCACTCCTGTATTTTTCCAGAAAGGTGTAGTCTAATGTAAACAGAAGTAATTCAAAGTCAAGCGAGCAGCATCAACAATAAATATACAACTACTCAAACTTGGCAAAAAAGTACCAACAAAAAAAAAAAGAAAAGAATGAAATTTACATTTAATACGACTCATAAATCAAAATTTAAAGCAATATATAAATTAGCACCAAAACAAAAAAGTCCTGCCACATTTCAACACAATGTTAATATTTCCTGTTGTTGAGAAAATACACATCTAGCTTGATGATGTTTCAAGTGCATTAATGTCTAACAATGTTATTGAGAAAAGTTCAAAACCCCTGCTATTAAGGCTTGACTATAAAAATAGAATTTCTCATTTGATGCAGACTGTTCAAGCAGGACAAACGCTCTTTCCAAGGATACTGTAGCTCTCTAAAAACACAAATCAGTCCACCATGGGGGCAGCTACATAGAGGTTAAAGTCTAAATTTGACAGCAGCAAAACATGAAGCCACATAAGAATAAGAACATAAACCAGATTCAAGATAAAGTTTCAGCTCAACAAACGTTCAGAGAAACTGACACTCGTCTTCTCCGTTGAGCAAAAACAGAAGGTAAATTCAGACTTGCATGCACTTGGCCTGACATCTAAATAAGTTTGATGAAAGGCCTCTTACCATACACCCAACCTATCTTATCAGACCTTATCACCCAACCGTATCAGTTTCTTGCAACAGCATCAAACATATGAAAATCACAAATGAGGGTTAAAAACTATTAGGATAAGCTGACATTTGATGCTTAGCTTGGAAAAAGCTGACATTGTTGAAAATGTAGAAAAGGTGACAAAAGTCCAGTGCTTAACTCTCAAGACTACGGTATTTGATAAATGGTCTGCACCAGATCAAAATTGAGACCAAAGATTATACTTTATTCCCTGAGGTTTCTCACTGCGTTCCTACATATTAACTTGGGCTTAAGGATATGCATGTGATTTGTTGTATTGTGCAGTGTTCTAAAACACACAAGTCCTTAAGTCTTGCCTACAACCAAGGATTAACACGTTTATTTCAGCACAATACATTAAAGCTGTGCAATGGTTTTAAGATTCAACACTAAATCTTAAAAAAAAAAAAACTCGGTTTAATCCAAAAGTCCCACAAGAGCTTCCACAGCATTGTCTTGGAGTTAATCTGTTGTCATGAAAAGAGAAAGCCGTCTTTTCTTTGCTTCGACTTAAAACAACCCAGTAGTCAGACAAATTTATTGCAGTGGTTACTACTCAAAAGAAGTCTGCAGCACATTTGTTTTTATGTAAAAAAAAAATCCTTCAAAATAAAGCAAATACATGAGTAACTGTCTGTATAGCTAAAGCTACTCGCTCTGAGCCACAGTTGTCAACAAAAAATAAAATAAAATGAATTTATCTATGCAGTAGGCAACAAATCACATTATGGTAGTTTGACTCAATTCTGGACTGTAACAATGCTAATAGTAAAAAAGCACAGCAGACAATAATATTTTATAGGTAAAATATTTAGACATTTTTAATTAAAACTATTATATGATTGATCTTCATATTTTTGCACACTTCTCAAAAGCTGGAGAGACAACAATGCAGACAGACTGACAAAATATTCTCCTTGTGTTTTAATGCCCTCTGGGTAATGTACCCTTACACATGGGTTAAGTGATAACTATCAAGCCTAAAATGTGAATGAATTTTTAAACACATCTTCACTCTTGGCAGGTTTTAAAGTGGTAATTGTGTGTTTGTATTTTTATTTTTATGAAAGCAAAAGAAGTAAGATAAAACTGAAAAGGCATCATCAGGTCTGTCTTGGATTTCTGAATATACAACATAGGCAACCAGTCAAAGTTTTAATAATAATAGGATATTATAAGATATTTGGAGGAATTGTGTTTTTATGATGGTTGCACAATCAAGTTTTACTGTTAACTACAAATTTGATCCACAATTATTATGAAGGGAAGACAATCGAAATAAAACAACAACTGAGTTTTGCAATACAGTACTGTATTGATATAGTGTAAGTGTTTTATATATACAGTATACAGTATATAGATCTGAAAGTGCCTGCAAGGCTTGTGGTGAAAATGTAAACAAAACACCAATGGATTTCTCAAGAAACAATTTACTTCAAAATGGTGTTGTGAAAGTCAACAATAATGTGTGTATTCTGATGTATCAAAATAATGCCCAGACATGCTAAATAATAATAATCTGACAAGTGTCAACAATTGTGATTTTTTTTAGATAATTGAGAATAATTCACTGAGAGATAAATCATATCAGTTTTGGTTTGAACTTATGTCTACACTTAATAGTTGTTAAACACCAAACTGCAAAAAAAATTTTTTTTTTATTATTATGTCGAGCAGTGGGATAATCTTTTGTTGCTGCTAGGTTCTTAAAAGTGTCAAATTTACTTGAATTTCACAAACCAAACATACCTGATCATGTTGGAACTGAAAGGCTTACTACATTAGACAGATTTTTTTTTTAAAGGTAAGAAATCTATAAACCCCTTTTTTCTTAAAGCAAATGTTTACATTTCTAACAAGAGTTTAGCTTTCTAATCAACTGCATCCCACATAAATCAGTTTTATAAATGTTTACGTTAACATTTCCTAGGACTAAAGTAAAGTGACATCTTGCAACAAGACACCAAGCTTATCTTATATGTATGTCCAAACTATAAAAGTAGAAGGCATTTTAATTGTACTAAATAGCTGGCTGGCTGTTCAGTTCTGTCCTGTGAGATGTCAAGTTATTTCATGACACCTGGCTGTCCAGCAGGAAGAAACAACCAATCAGAAAGCAGGATAATGGGCCAGAAAAGGAGAAACAGCCAATCAGGGAACGGGGCTAATTGTGCTGAGCTAAAACCGCTAACAACGTTAGAGCTTAATGCACAATTTCAAAGAATTACTGCACGGCTACTTTGTGGTCACAGGATTATCGTGTGTTATATCCACGTAGTTGCAGGGTGTATGTTTACATTGTTATAAAGAGAATTGCTAGAGGAGAAATATGGGACAGGGCCTGGCTGACTTCACCGTTCAAAGCTAATCCGGCTAGCTGTCCAGCTAGCTAGTAGCTGCCGTAAGAGCATCGTCTCCCACATGAAGTGTCAAAAATGTGCCCTGCAGCCTCTTTCCGGTTTAACTAGCCCAACAGTGGACTGCCCTCCTATTTTTTTAGGCAGAGGAAGCTTTACCCCCCATCTTCTCCCGTCCAAAGCCGGGCCCTCCCCTCTTACCTCTGAATTTCAGTTCGTGCTGAGGCTCCAAGAGCAGAACCTGTTCCGGCCTGGCCATATCCCAACAGCTGGAGGGGTATTATCGTCCTGCTACCAGTTCCTGTCGCTTACCCCCGTGTTAGGATGCTGTCAGTGCTGCACCGTCAATAGTCCTGTTCTATCAATGAATTTGTTGGTGGATATCCCGTCCCCCCTGGTCACCAGTACTACTCGAGCCGCTGAGGCTGCTGTGATGCAGCAGGAAGGGAGTCAGTCTGGTGACGTCACTGCCTCTGCATAGCCGCCTGTTAGGGAGGAGGAGTGGAGGGTGATGCCGGGGAGCACCTAGTGCAGGTGGAGCTACACACGCACGCACCCACACACTGAGCTTTTGAGAAACCTGAATCCAGCTTGTCATTTCAGCTGGAGGAGTGAAGCATAAGTCTAAGTTTACCTGCTGTCACCCTCAGGGCTGGAGGGTGGACTTTCAGACTCTGTCCGTTTTCTTTAATTATTTAATAAATAATGCACATTTATGGGATAGTTTAGATTTGTTTAAAGTGTGTCCTTGTGGATTAGGCAGTGTCTTACCTGTTGTAGATAGCAGTCACAGTATGATCTCAGTTTAGAAAATCAAGTAATTTTCACAAAGGAGTCACGCTAACATAAACACAGAAATTAATTGGGTAAAAAAAAAACTACTTCAGATTTTGCAGATGACTATTTTCAGAGTTAAACACAAGACACATATAAAATAAAAAGTAAAACATGATTAAATGCAACACAACTCTCTTTTCCATTTACACAACTATTTGTTTTTAATTTTCACATATTATGGAATAAAACAGACTAACTGATTTTTATTCACAGCACTGGTTACTATAACACCCTTACTTGAATCATGAAGGACCCCACTCACCCAGCACACACACTTTTTACCCTGCTCCCCTCAGGTTGTGGAGCATTAAGTGAAGAACCACTAGCCTGGGGAACGGCTTCTACCCTGAAGTTGTTAGTCTCAAATTCCTAACCAGGAAAATCACTGTGAAAAGGGGAAAAAAAATCACTGCAATGCCACTTTAATTGGTGATATGTGACTTATATGTGCTGCTGATTATCCATGAGCTGATCTCATGCTGATGATTATTTCATGCTGCTGTATTCATTCGTAACCAGCTGCTCACATACACTCAGGTTTGGGCTGCTGTTCTTTGTCATATTGTTTTGCATTATTAGTGCTTAGGTTCTTAGATCTTTTAGCGTACCATCTGGATATCTTTGTGTTTATTTTAGATCCATATTGTTGGGTGTAACTGGAACCCTACACAATTTCGTCCCACCTCATGTAGCACATGTGGTGAGAACAAAACTTGAACTTAGTTTGCCTCAGCGTTTCAAATGATTAGAAAGAATGGTTCATTCCTGAATGGCCCAAAACATCCATCTATCTATCCATCCATGGTAGCAGTCTCCACACCATCCAGGACATCTACCACAGCTGATGTCTGCGTTAAGCACGCAGCATAAATAAGGACCACATTCACCCAGCACAAGGACTTTTCCATCTACTACCCTCAGGCAGACGATACAGGAGCCTCCCATCGCGCACAAAAAGACTCAAACACAGTTATTACCCACAAGCTGTCAGATTACTGAGCTACTAACAATACCATTGCATTGCACTAAGCCACATCTGTGATACCTAATACGTTTATTGCTGCTGCACTGTGGCTGTATCATAAATGCCATGTATGTCATATCTCATGCCATATATACTGCCACGTATGCCTATATCATACCATTACCTTGCCATCATAATTCAGTTCATCTCAATGTTAGTCACTACCTGTCACACAACTTGTGTAGTTTATGTTAGTTATGTGCAATATACTATATATCATCTACAAAGTGCATTTAAGCTTACTACCTGTGAAATACTTATTCATACAAATTTATTCTACTTGCACTGTTATATTCTACCATGTTGTTGTTTACTATACAGTATTTATTTTGGACCTTGTAGATATTATATTTCTTTTTCACTTTTTGGTACTTTATTTTGTAATGCTTTAGTATTGCTTGTTTTGTTTTTAGCAAGACAAATCGGTTCTTCTCATCATGAACATTTCATTGCACTGTTGATCTTGCGTTAACCTGCATATGACAAATAAACAACAAAACATTCATCCATTTCTGCCACTTACCTGTATTCAGGCCACAGAGACAACATGTCCAGTAGAGAAACCCAGACAGAGAAACTCTTCAGCTCTTCCTGGGGAATGAATCCTAAGGCACTCCCAGGCCAGAGAGGATGCAGAATCCCTCCAGCGTGTTCTGGGTCTGCCCCGAGGTCTCTTCCAGTGGGACAATTTCAATTCAGTTTATTTATATAACACCAAGTCACAACAGAAGTCGTCTCAGGGCACTGAACAGAAACATTCATATATAAAAATAAAACCAGATGAACCATCATAGAGACAGAAGGCATCCTAAGCAGATGCTCCAACTGTCTCAATGGATTCCTTTTGATACAGAGGATTGGTGGCTTTACTCAGAGCTCCCTGGGGTGGTGGCATATGACCACCCTATGGAAGTGGCCCAAAACAGAAAATCAAACTGAGCAAAAGCTGAGTTCCTTTTAGGAACCCCCTCCTCAAGCAATCAACTCAGAGGATTCCATAATCTGTTCTGAACAATGTTGAAAAAAAAAAGTTTTTCAATTGTGCCATATTATGTACTATTTTTAAATACAAATGTCATTTTTAGTATGATATATATTTATGACTGTGCAACGGATTCATTATAAGGTGATTTGACTGGTTCTCATGTTTTTTGCTTGAGACCAACAAAGATCCGAGACAATTCAGGTTTTTTCCATGTGTATGACCATGTCATCTGCATATAATAAAATTTCAACATATGGTAATGCATTTTCTTTATTTTAGTAAATTAATTGAATCAAAACCTGGTTAGTGTAAATAAAGATATCAATTCAATTTCTACCATATAGATTCTGCTCTTTATATTTTGTTTTTTAGCCCAGTTATTGTCATGCTGTATAATAACTTCTGAGTGAAGTGTCCTTTCAGTTATTCCAGGTCTAATGTATCCATACTTCTTATGCAAAGTAATTTACTGTTGTAACGAAAGCTTTACAATAATTACCACCAGAACCACTGTATAGTAGAGAAATGGAGTTCAGTTAAATGTTCTATTTCAGCATGACTTGAAGTACAGTGAAAAGACCAGTGCCAGTCACACATCTCAATTGCCATGTTTTATATAGACAGGCAGCTGGTGGAAAACTTAACACAACCAACCGACAACTTTGTGGCCATTTCCCCAAGGAGCATGTTAATGCACACATCTATTGAGAATGAGAAACTCCAGTCAGGTTAAACGCACACACTCATTCAGTTTCTTGTTCTCAGTTTTATTAGTAAACAAGGCGACAATTCCCTTATCACACATCTGGAATTACACTGCAAACACGTCTTTTCAGGCATTTTGTTACAATCAATTTGAAATATAGTAAATAGCTAAATACTGGAACTATACACTGCTGATAGATGTACTGCAGAAGATGTGCAGGTATTCTGTTCATACAAACAGAAAAAAAAAGAGCGCAGACATACATTTTTATATAACATGAGGACATATACCGGTACAGTCTAAAAAGAAACATAATATAGATTTAGATTCCCAGGGCCAGCCCAAGACTTTTGATGTTTTCCATTGCAAAACAACTGGTAATGTCATGCCTTCTTTCTTCATAAACGTGCAAAGACACATGTTGTACAGTATTGTTCAAACATTAATGGTACAGTATTAGTACAATAAATTGTATTATCATGTAGACAGTTTTAGAAAATGGGTAAATTCATGTGTAATGTGGTAAAACAGATTTGGCACGACCATCTTTGAAGCAAAAAGAAAAAAGCAATAACCTAAAATGACATCAAGGGACATAATAAAGTTGAGACACTTTGGAGGATTGTTTTATTGACTCCATAAGAGACTGCAGACACAGCAGTAACATTAGAGACTAATTAATAAAAATAGTCAAAATACAGCTTTTAATGTCTTTCACTACTGTCCTTTTTGAATATGTTAATAAAAGCTGAGACAAAGACCAGCTGAAGGTGGTGTAACAATGTAGTGCTGGAAGAATTATCAAAGACAGAACAGAAATTTTAAAATGTATTTTCTCAGTTTTTTTGTTTTTTTTCCAGACACTCTGTGACACTTTACGTGCAATTAATTCATGTCTGAGGAAAATTGTAATCTAATTAGCAATAAATGAGATTACCATTTACCATGGAGGTTAGGAAGATTAGATCCAAATCAAATTTAAAGTTAAAGCGTTACCATTCCCAAGGAAAAGCTTTAAAATGACAAAGCGCTCCTTTGACAAGAAGTAATGAGTAACAGTTACATGATTTTAAATTATAACAACACTGAAGAAAAATGCATGTTTTGTTATTTTTACATAACATTTGTAGACTAAAACTCGGGAGAGAAAAAAATTGCACAAACATCTCAGTGTTGGCCCACACATCTGTCACTAGCATTTAGTTTAGAGCGATGTGAAAGTGTAAACGCAAACACAAATGAAGTAAGCAGTAAGGACCTTGAGTTCAACACAAATTAGGCACAAAAAGTGAATAGAGAAAATCAGTATAAGCAGAATCTGGAACAAAAGCGACAGTGATTCAGTGCAGAATGGATACGGAGGTTCAGTAACAGGCCAGCATGTCCACACAGTTGATTCTCCACCTATAAAAACCTGCTAATGTGAGATTTCGGTTTTAAAATATGAGTTTCCTCTTAAATTAAATTTACTTTCCAGATCTCACATTTTTCATCACAAGCCAAGTAGTTAAACAACACTTGGTGTGGCTGCTGGTGTTGATCATGGGGGTAAAGAAGGATGAAAAAGTTTATGGGACGATCTGGCAAGGCCTCACAAAAATCATGTCTCAATTTAACTGTTTGCAGTGTAACAGCAAAACAAACAAAAAAAAACAACAAAAAAAACAACAAAAAAAAAAGGGGGGGGGGGAAGGCGCTCACAAGTCAATAATCTTTTTTTTATATATACCATATGCAACATAGGGCACAGTAATCAGAAGCCTGTGATAATACGTTTTCTGTGATTGTAAGGGGGAATGTAAAACAGATGTGAGCAGATGGCAGCATTAGTGCACCATAATTAACAGCCACTGTTTTAAGCTCTGATTAAACATTGGGAGGTGTTCCCAGTAAAGTCCTTCAGATCACAGAGGTTTAATTACAATACAGTAATAGGTATTCACAAGAGCTTCATGTGCCAATTAGAACATCCTCACAAAGCCAAAAAGAGAAAAATAACAAAACTCGTAATATTATTATTATTTTTTTATAATCAAGACCATTTACTCTGGCATCCTTAGATGATTTATTTATTTATTTCGAATAAAAGCAGGCCATTATTAACTGCAGCCGAAAGGCAAAGAAATGTAATGTTTTTGCCCATGACTTTTAACACATTTCAAGAACCACTGGAGCAATGAATCTTGCAAAATTAATCATTGGGCATGCGTCTACAACTGATCATCATTTTAAGTCAATCTATATCAAGATGACTGCCACAGCCAAGTGACTTTAAAACTCAAAAATTGCAATAACAGTAAATTCAGACATTGACACAACATTTGGTGTGGCAGCAGCTGGGAATGATCCCCACTTTGAGACAAAAAAAATCTCAAACTGCAGGACAGATTTTAACAAAACTTTTCAAGAAATAATCTTTGGATGTAATAAGTGATTAAGTTTCAGAGTCAACCCAAATCAAGATGGCCGCCACAACCAATCGACTCTAAAACGCACAAAAATGGCAACATGTTTGTCAGTTTTACAGAAATTCTTCAAAACTTTGATGTGGTTGTAGCTGAGAGTCCTTTACATACTCCAAGTGCTACACACCGCTCGAAGTCTTTGCTTGAAACTTCAATCGTAAATGTTCATTGCAATCAAAGTTTTGTCTGTCAGCAAAATATCTCCCATGAAGAACTGGATGGATTTTAATCAAACTTTCTGAATGGAATCATTCAATTAGTACATCTACAACTTTTTGGAGTCAGTCCAATTCAAGATGGCCACCACAGCTTATAAACATAAGTCAATATTAAAAGACTAACTGAGTAAATTAAAACACTGTGCTAAGATTTGGTGCAGGAGTAGCGGAGTAGGATTCACATCACAAACTCAAGTGTGACATCTCACGATACATCTTATTCTCAAGGTTTGACTAAATCGGCTACAACTCCATCATTTCCCAACATTATTTTAGTGTGAAAACGTACAAGACGAACAGCGATATGCGTCCCTTTTAGGATGCTAATCCTTTAATCTCATCTCTTTGTGTCAACCTAAACAAGCATCTTGTGACTCTAGCTACACATTTACCCCCTCAGACATCAGAGCGACGTCAACTTTTAGAAATGTTGAAGTATTCTCTCAGTGAAGGGGAAGCGTGCTCCAACACATCTTTCATTTCTGCATTGTTTGCGGCATAATTAGGGTTTACATGAAAACAGTTCTGTGGTTTTTGGCAGGTTCAAAATGCAAGCATCCAGCAGACGTTAAATTAAACATTCACAATCCTCCTGTGGGTGGTGACATTTCCTTCTCCCTTTAAAGTAAATAAATTAGCAGATAAACACTACTGGTAAAGACGGTTCCTTCATGAAGTCAAAAAAATGTTCTGGGACATCTTGCAAATTTTTTTAACAAAGGCAATAACTTAGAATCTATCAAAATGAACAAGATTAAATTCCTTGAATGCATCTTTTGGTTGAACGATAAACAGATTTGTACAAATGTACAAGTATTTGTACAAATGTACAAGTATAAATTCTTCTGATGCTGATGCTTACCGAGAAGCCTGGAAAACTTCACATAAAGAGTTCTTCATAAATGTACGAATGGAATACTCTGTTCTCAGTAAACATGAAGTACTTCCTCTTCCACAAATTTTTGCCAAAATCGCATGTAGACTTGCCATTGCTGAGTGCCATTAAAAAAGGATTTGCTGCCGCTGTCAGAAACACACAGCTGCAACCAGATGTGGGCAATTGCAGCGTTTTGGAAAGTTTGTGTGACGTCTTTAAGCCGAAGCAAATCAAAATTACGGGGGGGGGGGGGGGGGGGGG
>JARVGV010001459.1:24650814-24661630 GCA_031762435.1 Hypsolebias longignatus | reverse complement strand
TATGTATACAGTATATATAGCTGCTGAAAAAAGTAATTTGCATCTTTTTAGGAGTTTTATTATCTACTGTATAAACCAATGGAGGGAAAAGTTAATTATTACTTAATCTCTCTGTTATCAATATGTGCATCACTTCATTTGTTTCTCAAACAGACATTAAAATATTGAAGGACAGACAAGTCAAAACAGAATCAAGTTGACAACTTTTTTGATGTTATTCAACCTGTAGCTGTGGTTCTATACAACCATTAGATCATTTTTACATGGTGTGAATATAATTAAAATAGATTATGCTGTTTATCTAAAAATCTGATCTCCTTTGTTGCTGCAGGCTCAGTAGATCACAAACAGCTTCCTGGTGAATCATTGTTTTGTTTTGAACAGGAAAATAAAAGCATCCATATTGAGCTCATAAATAAAAAGTCTCTACTTTAATTTTAAGCTCGCAGATTAAAATCTGCTGTTTTCCTGCTCTTACTTGTTGGGGACAGAGACGTGGATCCGCTCTTGGTGCTGAACTGTCTCGACTTCGTCCTCTTGATCGTTTGGACTTGGTCGAGCACGCGCTGCGCTCCGGACCGGTACTGGTTCACGGACGGCAGAGCCAGAGACGTGTCGTCCTGGTTTTCGTAGGAGATGGCCGACTTCAGGGGGTCCAGACCCGACATTTTACACTCGCACGTCCGGACAGAGCGAAGACACCGGGCGGAGCTGCGGAGAGTTCCTCTACCGTGTGAAGAAGAGACGCACCTGGTGGCCCCGCCCTGTACGAGCAGACCACACCCACACCCACCCACACACCTGCAGGACTGGGCTGAAGAACACACACTTTCTCCCAGGCTACGTGTTTCCAAACAACTCCATTTTAACGGCGTTATTTAAGTTGTGGGAAAGTGAATTCACTCAAGTATTTAGGTCAGGGCTGCTCTTTACTTTTTTTTTTAAAGTCTATTTATGCACAGATGTAATTAGGTACCTGCTGTTGTCAGGGACATTTCAAAAGCCCATTTACAAATCTTTGATGTCTATATGTTAATGGTTTTATGCTCACTTTCAAACCGGTTGTAAACATGACACATACAGATGTAAAATACGGTTTGAGACAAAAGGCCCTGCTGGTTGGTGCAGCAGACAAAGAAATGTGTAACTAACATTCAAGTCATTGCATCAAAGCAGGGGTCCATATGGACCGAGATCCAGATCCAGACTGAATTATATTCTTGTCTTGATCCAAATCAGAATGTGCTGGTGAAGATCATCCACATGGTCAATCCAAAAAAGTTCAAAAACCAAAACATATGGACTTTGATTCTTGCAGCTTCAGAACAGACTATGTTCTAATAGTTTTTTTTTTTTGTTATGAATCAATATATAACCAGGATTTTTTTTTTTTTAAACTGAAACAAGCAAAAAGTCAACTTTGGCTAACACATTAACTTTTGAAACAAGCCTCATTTGCTCCGAACTTCAGCATGAACTGAACAGAGTTTGTGTGTTGGGAAATAATCTCATGAAATGAAACTTTAAGGAATGCATGCGCATCTCCAGCTGGTCGACTGGGAGTCAATCCAGTTTACAATGTCCACGCTGCTAATCCACAACACAAAACTGGCCCTAACTTCAGTTTTACAGATATTGATGTTATAGCTGAGAGTCCTTCTCAACACACAGCCTATTCTGAATGTGGCACTTCACAACATCACATGTAATAATCATCCAATGTTTTTAAGCTACAACTCCAGCTCACATCATAAAATTATCATCATCATCTCTGGCATGAAAATTGGTGGATGATTCATTATAAACCCCTTTAATAAAGTTTAAGTGCAAGCTGTATTTCATTAGACATTCTTGTTCAGGGGTACTATAGTGGCAAACTTAGAAAATCATTACCACTATAGTGAAGTTTTCATGATGGGCTCCTCTGTAACGCTTATTAAAATAAAATTATAATTATGTTTCTTCAGAGGTTTTCTAAACTTTGAATGAGCCAAAAAGTAACATGCTTTAAGGTGTCTAACATTCCAATAATGTGTGACACCACAATGTCAAATGGACTCAGTTTACCCATGTAAATATTGCATTTATGCACTGCGACAAATAAAAGCTTACCACACCCACGGTTGCTCCGGTGTTCTGGCTCTACATGTAGCAGCTGGTGAATTTGGGTGATCTCACATACTGTATGACTACTGTCTTTTTGTTGCTCTTAATGTGACAGTTTGGTGATTCATGAGGTCATTTAAGGACTTTGTGTAGGATGCAGTGACAGCGCCTCCTACAGGTGAGCATTTCATCACCTCACCATCATCAGATGCCATTTTGTTTGTATTCTTTAAAGAAAGACAGACGTGCAGGTGCAGAAGCATCTGGATGAAGTTTTTATTATTTCCTTCATGTTTGTTTGTTTGCATCACATTTGTCAAGTGGAATGAAACATCACTAAACAGCATCATAAAAAGTTGATAAGGTTGAGAACTATTCTTCACATGATGGCTTCACATGTCATTTAGTTAGCTTTGTTTAATCTAATTAATCAATGATATATTATATTTTCTTAAAGTGATTTTTGATTGTCAAAATTAAGCGATCAAAAAACACCAAACTTACAAGAACACTTGGAGTCAGTTTAAACATTTTCCCTTCTAGTACAGGACTTCAGAAAAAGGAGTGTGGATCGTCTGCGTGAGCATCAAACAAAGAGAGTTTCACGCAGTTTGTTTCTTCTCTTGTAACAATGCTAAACGTCGTCACTGGCTGAAGATAATTCTTGCGCTGCAGTGCATTCTTTTCGAGGAGCTGAAATGTAAACCGCTTTTAAACGCATCAAAACATCCAAATAGAGAAAGAGACTGGCCCCACGATGTGCGATGACTTCTTTAAGTCGTAAAGGAGAAACGAGAGAGCAAAAAACAAAAACTCCAGGTGGATGGAATGCAAGAGACCTGAGGCTGAGGAACACGAATCATCATATTTAAGACTTCTGAGCCAAACAGCAGCACTTGTGCATTAGGAAGCAATATATTCATGCTGCATGTGCATAGAGAAGTGTAGGGGTAATAAAAGCCTACAGATGACTATATAAACATATAAAACTGTCAAAGCAGGTGCTCTGCACTACTTTCAGAAATGTTTCATCATTTTGCAGCACAAATCTAAATCTCAAATGCACAAAACAGATTAATAGGAGCAGACTAAAGGTCACTCTTAAAGCTGACTTCAAAGCCCTCGCTCTAAAAACCTACTTTGAAGTTATTCCTCTGGTTCCAAGGCTTTCGGTTTCCCCCCCTCTGGAGGCCTTAGTGAGGCGTTGTGAGGTGGAGATGAAGGAAAACCTCTGAGCTTCTCTTGCAGACTGCCTACAGCCAGCCTCATCTGGTCTTCAGCTCCCTGGAGAGCCTTCAGCTCCATTGTGTAAAAGATGCAGAGCAGAGTGGTGCTCAGCAGGATGGCGAAGCACAGAGCAGCCAGCAGGTAGAAGGAGGTGCGAGGGAAAGGCTGCTCGGCTCCCAGAGAGAAGCAGGGAACGGCTGCGATGGCCAACTCCAGGAAGAGCAGCGCCAGCCCCATCACTCCTGTTCGTGCTGCTGTGTAGCGCATCTTCTCAGCGCAGTGCAGACCCACTTTGACCTCAGTGCGAGCCTCTGTCACTATGTCCACCAGCTCAGCCAGCTTCCCTGAGAAGAGCAGAAGACGAGGACAGTGAGGAAGGTGAATTCCTGAACTGGTCAATATGAATGAAATGTCAGTGAGCGAGACGGATCAAGATCACAGCGACAGCAGAAAACCTGTGTGCATGCTTAAACCCACAAATGTAACTAAAATACTCCTCCGGATAGGACGCATAGAGCTCCTTATCTGTTTGTCTGGCTTTCACAATCCTGCTGCCACCATCAGGAGTCCAGAAACACCAACTGCAACAATCTAGCAAAGTGTCCAAGGTTGTGTGAATACAACATCAGCATTTACACTACTGCCTGTGGGGCAGCTGTGGCTGAGTGGTCAGAGCAGCCGTCCTCCAATGGGAGAGTTGGCGGTTTGATTCCACCTGCAGTCGCATATTGAAGTGTCCCTGGCTAAGACAATGCATACCTCATTGCACCCCATGTGTCCCATTGGTGTATGAATGTGATCTAAAGCACAAAAAGCAGCATCTAAAGCAGAAATATAGTAGAGTGCTGTATGAATGGGTAAATGAGGGCACAGATTGTAGTGTAAAGCACTTTGAGTATCTTGATAAGATGGAAAGCTTCTATACAAGTACAGCCCATTTACGATTTTTTCATGTTTCCCTATATTGTTGCAGTCCAACTATGAGAACTAATATATTAGCCATTAATCAAAACATTCAGCTCATTTAGCAGTTGGGGGCTGTGAGTTTGTTTAGGTGATTTTTTACACTTTTTTTAAATTCTTTTGCATCATTTATAAATATTTTCCCCACATAAATATAACGAGATCTCAACGTTTGTCGATCTACTTTAAGCTTTCAGCTTTTAGGCCCCCATTTGGCTACATCTAGCTTTTAGCAAGCCTTTTGCCATTTTTCCCAGCCATTCTGCAGCTTTTAGTTTTTAGCTGTCCTTTTGCTATTTTTTAGCTCTTAGTGACGGTTCAGCTTATTTTAGCTTTTAGCTACAGTTCTGCTACTTTAAGTGATCATCATGTGACCTAAAGTAACCACTCTGCTACTTTTAGCAACTGTTCCGCTAGTATTAGTGACCAGACTGTTACTTTAAGCTTTTAGCTAGTGTTCTACTTTTTTTTTTTTTTTATTATTATTACAGGCAGTCCACGGTTTACGAATCATCCTGTTTACGAATTTCCGGACTTACGTTCAACCCCCGTTGAAAACAATGAAGTCGGTTACGGTCTAAATGCGTCATTACGTTTTTACGCACGCACTTGGATGTTGTACATAGTGTTGTAAATAGTGTTTATAGTGTTTATATGTGTTTATAGATGAATGTGTGGTGTAGCGTGTTCAGTCCCATGTCGATAAATGGGTGTGCGGCGCAGCGTTAGCATACATTTACATGTATTTTCACGGTTTACGGTCAAAATCTGGACTAACGATCACCACGTGCGATCAATTCCGGTTTACGTTCAAATCGGGTTACGTTTGGCCCGTAGGAACGGAACTCGAACGTAAACCGAGGACTACCTGTACATTTATACATACTATATATTTATATGTGGGTGTGTGGGAGTGGTAGCGCAGATGACTTAGTTCACCTATAGATATGCTTGCCCTATTCTTTCACTTGGGTGGTTCCACTTCACTTCAAATTTGGGTCCTCTACCAGAGGTCAGGAAGTTGAGGCTTTTGCGCAGTATCTTAGCTGTTCCTAGGACTGCAGTCTTCTGGACAGAGATCTCTGAGGTTGTTCCTCAGATATTTTGGAGCCACTCTTCCAGTTGGGGATCACAGAACTGTTTGCTCCAGTGATCATTACTGAGGCTTAGATTCTCCACATCTTTTGTTTTTCCTCTTACAGCCCTTGGCTTTTCTCCAGCTTCTCCTGCTCTTTCTACCTGATGTTGCAGTCACTCGGGATTGCTACATCTATCATAGCTGCCTTCTTCTCTTGCTTGTTGACCACCACAATGGTTGGTTAGCCATCACTGGCTTGCCAGTCTGGATCTTGATGCCCCACAGTATTGTAGCTCTTCCAGTCTCCACCACCCTTGGCGGTGTCTCCCTCTTTGACTTTGGGACTTGCAGTCTATACTTGGCATAGATGTTCCTGTATATTATTCCACCTACTTGTTTATGGTGCTCCATGTATGATTTGCCTACCTGGATCTTACACCCTACTATTATGTGTTGGACTGTCTCAGGGGTATCTTTGCACAGCCTACATATTGGGTTTTGTCTGTTATGTTAAACCCTGGCCTCTATTGCTCTTGTAATGAGTGCCTGTTGTTGTGCTGCCATGATTAGTGCCTCTGTGCCCTCTCTAGTCACTGGTAGAATTTGTTGATACCAGCCACTTCTTCAATAAGCCGGTGATACATGCCATGCAGATGCTAATCTTTCCACGATGGCTCCTCTTGTTTCTTTTTCGCATTGGGTTTCTGCTGCTGCCTGAGACATTTACTTATTAGTTAATCATTGGGTGCTTTCCTCCAGATGTACTCCAGGATCTTTGTTTTTTCATCCTGTATAGTGGGTCAGATGCTCAATAGTCTTCTACCTTCTTTCATTCTCTTAGTGTATAGTTTCAGGGTGCTGAACTTGGGGTGAAACCCTCCATGCATTGTGCAGAACGTTTGAGTCTTGATGTCAGTGGCATCTATCTCCTCCTTTGGCCAGACTATTTTACCAGATGGGTATCTGATGACTGGCACTGCATACGTGTTGATGGCTCTGACTTTGTTCTTGCCATTCAGCTGGCCCTTCAGGAGCTGCTTTACTCTCTGTAGGTACATAGTTGTGGCTGAATTTCTTGCAGCCTCTCTTTTTTTTTTTTCATTCAACCTTTATTTAGGCAGGTTAATCTCATTGAGCCTCGAGGACTCATTTACAAGAGAGACCTGGCTACAAACTAAGGCTGATGACAACAACAACAATAGATTTTCCTTGGACAATCAACAATAGCCAAACATAAGAGAGGCATACAGATTTTTTTTTTTTTAACAAGTTAGAACAAATATATCAAAGTAGCAAAACAGACAAATGTAGAAAATCAAAAACAGGAACATGTCTGCAACATCATTATCATTAGTTCCTGTAAATAAACAACAATTGTCTAGTAGAAATGTTTTAAAGCACTTTAACAATATTCCACAGTGTGATTTGACCATGTTTTCTTCTAAGGATGTGATGTAACTGGTGTAGACACAATTTGTAACTTAGGCGTTTAAGGAAAAGTTGAAGACCACAGACAACAACATTTATCTTGTTGATAACCCTGCAGACCTGCAATGCAGCCAAAATGCCCTTTCAGAACTGCTATCTGGAATAAACTCCAGGGATTTCAAGTTTCACAGCACCTCTGTCATTGTTTTTTTTTTTTTTAAATTTACTATGAACTAAAGAAAAGTAAGTTGGTTGCAGCAAGGACACTGTTCTTTACTTCCATCAAAATATATAGAAAGGAGATTTGTTCAGCAGGTATGTCCTTGTAGCTTTATTGATGGATGATGTAAACGCTTGTAAGATGCTTGCTTTCAAAATGCATGTAGGTTAAAAAAATAAAAATAAAACTGTAGAATGTCATCAAACTGGAAAATGAGCTCATTCTCATGTAAAAGTTGTTCCTAGTACCTTGAGGTAGAAATAAACCACCACCAGATGTAAAAAAAATATAAATAAATAAAAAAAGAAAATAAAACTAAAAGGGCCCATCATATCTTCTACATTAGTTGGTATTTTGGGATAATAGTTAATTTTGGTTCTCTCCTTTTTCAGCCTATTTATTCATTGTCACCACCATGCAGTCCTATTGTCTTCTTACTGATTTGGTGTAGGAAACTGCAGAACTGTAACTGAAACCCAATGTAACTTCAGACTCGCTGCTTTAATTTTTTTTTTTTTTTTTTTTAGATCTCTATCCATTAGGTGCTCTGTGGTTTAGTATTTCTAAATACACAGGCAAACTGAAAAATGTATGATGATTTATTATACAGCTCTAATGGGTTTTAACCAAACTTACAGTACATATCCTGCAACTAAAAATACCCAGCAGGGAATTGTAGGATACTTGTAGTATTACTTTGAGTAAATGAACCAGGACTGCCAATGTTTTACAATAAATGCCCTCCATGCTATTACTTATATGTACCAGTAATTAAATAGCATATTTATGTTTTTTTTTTTTTTTTTTTTCATTTACTTTTAATTAAATATTTAAAAGAAAAGCCACATTAGGTCAAAGCTGAAAACCAAATTGATCATTCAATTACATCTTGTCAAACTGTGTTTAGGCCAGATACTGAACTTAAAGTTCATATTTAGAAGTTCATCTTTGTGTGTGTGTGTGTGTGTGTGTGTGTGTGTGTGCGTGCGTGCGTGCGTGCGTGCGTGCGTGCGTGCGTGCGTGTTTTTTTCCGAACAGAAGGCCTGAAGTAAGTTTCCAGCCAATTTGGGGGATTTGAGCCAACTCATCAAAGATAAAATGTGAGGCCAACGTCTTAACTTTTGTCAGAGCAGCAGCCGTTCACAGGCACAGCCTGCTGGAAAGACACCTGACCGTAAACTTGGACTTCTTCTACAAGAACCATGTTTTCAAAAGCAAAAAATAAAACACACTGTCAACCATGCAAACAGCACTCAGATATAAAATTTTCTAAATGAAATTTTAAAGAATAATCTTTTAATTTGAGATTTTTCTTTCATTTGAAGGTTTCCCTCTTGAATTGCTGAGTGAGTCCTTGCTTCCTTTGACACGGGTCAGCCTGACCCAGCTAATTAATTTCCCCTTGAAAAGCCTCCACGGTTGATGAATCGGTCGGTGGGGCTGCTCTCTGCACAAGAACTAGAATGTGAAGTAAGCCCATCAAAAGAGGAATAGAAACCCAAAGAAAGACCTCCCTTTCCCCCCATCGTCCCAATAATAAAAAAGTTTTTTGTTGTTTTGAAGACTAATTGGGCTTTGGACATTCTCTGACTGGCCTGCTATGTAACAGTCCTTGTAACTTAACAGTGGGAATGTCTCTAAGCAACCAGGAGAGTGAAGGTCCAACCAAGGATTTATAAACACTTGATGTGCTGTGATTTATTTGGTACAGGAATGTAGATCACCTTAAAAAGCAGAGGAGGGAGGTCTGCATCTCATCAAATCCACTTTCATTGCCAGGGACAGGAGACGATAACACAGGTGAGTTAAAACTGATTTTATTTTATGGACCAGAGGCAGAGCAGGGAACTTCAAGATGCATATTTTCTGTGATTTGTCAAAATAAACTGTATTTGCATGATCAGAAAATTGGGGGATGTTTGCTGTCGTCCTGAGAAAGAAGAATATAAGGCTTGATATCTAATTTGCACACTTTTGTTTGGCTACTTATGTTACTCGTGTTTTATTTATTTATTAATATACTGTATTTTAGTTTCATCAAATTGATGTGATAATTGTGATCATTTTGAATATTTTTCCTCTTAGTGTAATTTAAGTTTTTGCATGAAAGTGTTTGAACTTCAACTTTGAAACTAAATGAAGACGTGAGCAACTTAAAAGAAAGTTTAGTGTTTTTACTTGTTTAAACACACAAAATGTAATCATCTTTCTGCAAAGTAAATTTCTTAATAAGTGATCTTCATTCTTATTGTTTAAATAAAATTGATATTTTGTTAATACGTTAGCAGCACGGTCAAACACAATATGCTCATGTAGGTTTTAAAAGTTTTTATTCATCTCAATGCAATAGAGGATATTTCACCAATTGTTTTGCAAAAAGTTATTAAAACATTAAAAATACCCTACGTAAACCAAACAATGGTTTTAGAATCTAACATTGCTGTAAACCCCCAGCAATTAGAGTCAGCAGGCAGGAACTCAGTAAATTGAAGTGCATATTTTGTTTGCTGAAAATAGAAAATTAGGATTTTCTCTCAGCAGATATCAGATGCAGTGAGTCTAACTTGTGCATTACTCATTGAACCTGCAGAGGTGATGGTGCAACCAGAGGAGGTCACCGTGGGCCACACCGTGGTTAACAGTCTGCCTGCAGTCACCTCCCTCCTGCTGCTTCTGTTGCTCCTGGTTCTGTTGATCACCACCTGGAGCCGAACACATCGGTCTCACACACCAGGTACAGCAGGAAACATCAAATCACTGAAAACTGAAGTGTGAACATATTTACTACTTGATAAGAGACTAATCTTATCATATTTGTGCTAAATACACACTTGTGTGATAATTAAACTCTGTTATATTGATGCCATTAGAATAAGTATTTAGAGATAGCACATTTATTTGTGAAAATGCACAATACACACGTCTACAAACTTTCCCTGACAGATGAGAGCTGCTGAAATTTGCTTGAACGCGCCAAAAATTGAGTAAAGCTGAAACAAAAAGACACTAAATGGAATAAAGCAAAGCACTAAAAGGAGCAAAACACTTCATGAAAGCTAAATGCAGCAAGTGGTTATCTAAAAGTTAAAAATAGCTAAATGTTAGGTCCAAGATAAAAATAGCAAAAGGCTATCTAAAACCTGGATTTATGACAACTGTCATGCTTTTTGGATTCGGCTGGTTGCCAGTTTATCTACAATCAGGGAAGTCGTCCGCAGAAAATTTGGACCCAATCAGGCTGCTTGCCTTATTATAGCTTGGTTTGTACCTCGAGCACCCAGACTCAATTGTTTTTGGCAGAATGGATCAGATCTCGGGATCATTCTCAGGCACGTTCCATTGGTGTTGCCATTTAATGATGTTTCGGAACTGAGTGGACCGACACAGACTCAAGGTAGATGTCATTAAAGTTCTGCCTGTCCCCAAAACAATTGTGTTTATCTGGATTTGGCTCCCTGACCTTGACAGACTTATCTCAACCTGCCTGGAAGTTTTGTAAACCTGATGCTCTACCCCTCACTCCCCTCCTACTGAGGAATTTCCATAGACTTTTCAGAGGGGCCCGGCTGAGTAAACATTCTGTCATAATTTCAGGACTTTTTGGATTCATCCTTGGTCGTCCTCGCGCACCCTCCCTCCCCCCCTTTGATGGCTCTCTTCGGAGGGTATTATTTGAACTGAGTGATTTTATCTGAACTCTGCAGTGCCTCTGTTTGTTGTCTGTGGCTGCTTACCGCCCTTGCATCCACCCCCCCCCCCCTCCACACACACACACACGTAATGTGGGCGTCATT
>JARVGV010001459.1:24525362-24537776 GCA_031762435.1 Hypsolebias longignatus | reverse complement strand
CTCCAGATAACTCTGAAGTCTGGCCTTTTCACTAATGGTTTCAAAAACACAAAGTTTGTTTTCTCAGTCATCCAGGTTATATACCTGGATGACTGAGAAAACAAACTTTGTGTATTTGACAACAAGTTTGTGGATGAGAGTAAAAAATTAAACTGACCTCTTTTGTGATGTCATAAACAATAATGGCCGCTGCTGAGCCTCTGTAGTACATCGGTGCTAGAGCACGAAACTATGGGAAGATGGAGAAAAGCAGTTAGGGAACAAATACAGTATTTTTCACATGGATTTCCATTCTCTGTCCAATTGCGATATAGTAATACAAGTAGTAGCTTATTTACATATATCTCCACATATATACATTTTAAACCCTTCCCACACTCTTGCAAAATTCTAAACAATGTCTAAACTCTAAAAGAGCACAGCACGTCATGATCTCTGCGCTCTCTGCCACCTACCAGTCCTCTTGGTCACGCCCACTTCTCCGCTGCAGAGCGAAGATCATGGCACGCTGCAGGAGGGAGCTTCTCCCTGCACACGTGGGCTGCACGCAGGTGCAGCAGGTGCTAAATAATTTAATATATACTGTATATATTTTTTTAAATAAATAAATCCATGCCAATCATGCGGCTCATCCATCAATCTGCCAAATGTGTGTCATGTCCGATCTTAATTTGAAAACCCGTGAAGTAGCGAGGGACTGCTGTACTGACAACAAATTCCGTTCTTCCTCAACAGTTTAAAAGGAAAATCAGCAGTGCTGGTTTGTCTACAGCTGTCAGAAAAACTTCATATCTGCTTAAACTACATTGTCGTCGGATCAACAGGATGTACAGTACTTTCAATTCTTCATTTTTTATTGTTTGGACTCAGCACTAAGAGCTCACAGTTGCACATTTTTATGCCACAGACTGTGGGGCAGTGTTGTGCCTTTACGTAAACTGTGGATAATCCTTTACACTCACACAGACTTGTAGAAATCACATCACACAGAGTTTCCTTGACTGTAACAAACTGAAAACAGAAAGGAAAACTAAAAGATCAAATACAGAATTACAGAACCAAAGTCCTGTAGATATGAGTCAAGAAGATGCATTTAAAACTGAAGCAGAGGAAGACCTTCCACATCACACGTGTGAAAGCTATCAAGAGGAAGATGAGCAGAAAGTGTCAAAAACTGTCCACATGTGGACATTTATGAAGGATCAACATTTGATCTTAACCCACTACATCACATGGACCTGCTTAATCAAAACAGCATGTGCAAAATTTCTAAATCCAAAGCTGCCTGGGAGGCTCGGACATTGCCAGGTTTTGGTATTTGCTGGTAAAGCTCTTTCCGTCTCACAGTGCGATCTGGCTTCAACAATAAGCATGCTGTATTAATATTAATAATATGGCACTTTTAATCATATTTAAAGGGAAAGATGGGTGTAAATACGTTTTTCGTATCGGTCAAAAGTGTTTGATGTTGGCACACTATCCAACAACTTCAGTACAGTGCCACACAGGTGATGGATTCTGTAGTAAATACCAACTTTTAACCTTCTTTTAACTGCTTTAAGTGTTTTGTCTCCTTCGATTTATTTATTTATTTTTTACAAAAAAGCCATAAATTAAGAACTTTGGTTCCAGACATTTGTTTAGTTTTGAGCAAAACAAACCAATATTATTTTTCAAAATTTGAAAACGGCTTACTATGCGTTTTAGAATAGAGCTGTCAGCGGGGTAATAAATTCATGTGTCATGCTTTAACTGATGATATTTATTTGAAAAGAAACAACCCCGGACTCAAAACTTGGAATGACCTCGCCTTTACAACATTTCTATTTTCTTTTATAAAGGAATAAATTAAGCGATCCATCTCGGAGTGACAATGTTGCCTCAGAAAAGCACACATTCCACATAATTACAGTTGTTACTGGCCCCGAGTCTACCAACGGGAATCCAGCTTAAGATATTTGGCAGAGGCACGGAGGGGTGCTGAGTCTGTATTGTTGGCAAGTGTTGGGGCTGCTTCACCAGCAGTCCTGTGTGGTCTATGTGTGCTTTAAAACCAGACGTGTGGCCACACGCAAGCATAGAAAACAAAACTAGTGACACACTGAGTGCTGATTCATTGCTAAACCACATGCTGGGGGTATAATGAAATTAGACTATCCAACTACATTTGGTGCAAGGTTGCAAATTTAGCTGCAAAAAATAAAAAGCAGTCAGTCAAGAAAACCTGGGATGATTATCACCAATGGTTGGGCGTGAGGCCTCATTGGCAACTCATCAGGAGCTTTCATTTCTGCTTGTGTTTCTGTTTACTTGTATTTTAGTCAGTTTCATATTCTTTGATTTTGACAGGCCAAAGCTTCATACAGATTAGAATACAAGAAACAGAAAGGCTCAAATAGCAAAACTTGGAGGGAAAAAAAAAAAATCTATTAAGGCAAATGGTGCATTTGTTTTTTGTAGTCAAAAGCCCTATTCACACGGGATTAGGGACCACATGTAATAAATAAATTGCTCCCTAACGTCTGCTTTTTATGTGGCACATTCACACGGGATAACCAAAGTCTGTGACTTTGCTGAAATTTATGGCCATCTTCTGGATATGATGTTAATGCGTTGCGTATTTAAAAAAAAGTCAGGTTAAGCCAGATGGACAATCTGTCATTGGCCGTGTGCCACTGACCCACCGGTTGAAATGGACTAGCGTCTTGTCCAGAGTGTACCCTGCCTCTTGCACAGTGACAGCTGGATATGGGCACAGCAACACCCGCTGCCCAAAAAGGAAGAAGCGGGTAAATATAATGGATGGTTGGATTCCAAATCACAGAGATGTCTATTCACATTGGATTAGTATTATCACAGGACTTCGGAGTTCAGCAAAATATAGTAGGTAATTTGCGGGGGAATTTTTTTTTATTTTTATTTTTTTTAATTTTTTTTACAAATTACTGACATGGCCGATTCGCACGGGATTAACAACACAGATAATCTCTGTAATTATTACAAATAGCATGTGGTCCCTAGGTAAAACTAATCCCATGCAAATAGGACTAAAGATGTGAGATAATTTGGAAACTGGGAGGCCACAAGGATTACAAAGTAGTATAGTAGTAGTAAAAACAGAAGAAAAAAATGGCACAGAAAAAAAAACAGGGACAGGGGCATTCTGAAGTGGAGTGGCAGTAGCTTTCAGATAAGACAGTAATGTCAGTGGGATGAGACAGTTTAAGTTTATCGTCCTGTTTCATCTTAAAGAGGGCTGCATGAATGTCTCCTATAAGAAAGCCTCCACAGGGACAGAGGACGACAAGCAACATCTTATCTAACCTCTCTGGAGAGAACAGCAGTAGGAATACAACATCACAATAGCAGAAGACTGAACATGAGAAAGGGAAGTCTGTGCACAGAATAGAGGAAGTGAAGTGCATACGTGGAGCAGAGAAATGTGGGATGTTGTATGTGAGTCAAAGGAGAATGTTATTCTTTACACTATAACTGTTTGGGGACTGGTGCCAATTTCACTGAATTTAAAGTTGACAATCAACATTATGTCCCTTTTTTTATCATGCGTTTTAGATGTAGTAATGCAAATTGGAATTAGAACACATAAAAAGGGGAATTTTATTGTAAGAAACAACAATGAAAAACACAAAATACTATGAAAGGACACATCTGGCAGTCCTGAATTTATGACATGTAAAAGTGTAATTCAGAAAGACCGAAAGGAGATAAAACAAAAATTAAAAGGGGACAAAAAGGACAAATTATGATAGATTTGGTTCTTCTACTTTTCTTTTTGATTAAACTTAACTGATTCAATGGACAAAAATTACATCAAATTAAAATTTTGTGAAAAGAAAAGTAAAACAAGAGCATAATTGGAAATAGGTTATGGCTGAGGTGACAGGACTTTACCTACAGAAAGACAAAGGTTGCCCCCTATCAGAAGTAAGAACTAACTGCAGGATTCACGTGCTGAAGGGACTGGCACACTCTCTAAACCTTACATACAGAATGAATACACTTCTGACTTGGCCACTGTCATATTGAAATCAAAACTGTGAAACAGCTCATTAAGAAAACTGCAGAAGAAAACCCTCACAAATAATACCAACCCGCTCCTGTCCTGCTGTGTCCCAGATCAGGAACTTGTGCAGGTCGTTGTGGTATTGCACCGTCTTGGTCATAAAGGATGCCCTGGTGAATAAATAAATAAAATAAAATAAAAACAAACATTGAAAAAACATGAAGCAGTCTGTTTATAAAATGTTTAAATATGTGTCAAATTTGAATTTTTAGTAATACAGTATTTTATTTGCAAGACTGACAATAACGCCAGGTTTTGATTATAACATTATATTTGGATTCTTTTAATCAGTTTTTTTTTTTAATATATTTTAATGAGCTTAGTTTCAGATTTTTTTTTTATTTTTACTTTTACTGTTTGATGTGTAAAAGATAAATTCTATTAATTTATGATCTTACAAGTCAGTATATTTGAGCTTATTCTTATTTATTATGATCATTTTTAAAAGGTTGTATCATCATGTTATTTTATTAGATTGCAGTTTGTGTTTTTAAACAGCTGCAAAGCTCATTTTAAGTTTTTGAAGGTATAGAAAAATAAAAAATGTATTACTGTCATTTGGACAAAATGCCTAAATAAGTTGAACATGGTTGAACTTTGAATTATTATCTTTAAACTTGATTATTATTATTATTATTATTATTTGTTTTGCATGTAGCCTAATATTAATGAAGACTTCATTCTTAATTATGTGTATTTTTCTTTGTTAACTAACAAACTACAGTATTTGATTAATTATGTGGGAGAAAAATGACAAATTTGCTAACATTTTATGGCAAATCCCATTGAGATCACAGATATCTTTTGCAAGAGAGGCCTAACACTGAAGGCAACCTAACATGCATGTTTTTGATCTGTGGGAGGAAACCAAAGTACCCACAGAAAACCCACGCAAGCACAAGAGGAACATGCAAACTCCACCCAGAAAGACCCCAGGTCCAACCGGGGATTAAACCCAGGATCTTCTTGCTGTGAGGCAACATTGTATTTGAGCTTATTCTTATTATGATCATTTTTAAAAGGTTGTATCATCATGTTATTTCATTAGATTGTAGCTGAGCTGTCATGTGCTGAAATAAACAAATAAAAACATTTTGTTTATATTTAATAGGACAAAACAATTCTGAAATCTGGAATAATAAGGATAAAAAGAATAAAACTTAGTGTGATAGGAAGATTTAAACAAATCAGAAACATCCAATAGAATATTTCAGATGCAACTTAAATATGTGAAGCCACTTTATCTGAGCTGATTTCAAAGTCAACAACAACAAACATGTTTGATACGTCATCCTTACACGACTGCATTTAACAAGTTCTAGCACAGGAAAACGACAGAACTTACCCAATTGTTGGGTTTATGTTTGGGTCAAAGCTGTCCTCCACAAACCTGCAAACAATACTCGACTTTCCAACACCAGTATCCTGCAGAGTCAAAACAAAGAGAATGTGCTCCAAACAGTCTCATCAACAATGACCACTTTATTGTAACATTGTCTTCCATTCTGCCCCTCTTGTAAGGAGCAAGATATAGAAAATTAAATAAAAACAAAACAAATATGTTTTTTTTTATTATAAATTTCTTAGAATATAAAAAGGGGTGGGGGGGGGGGAGTAATAACGTTATACTACTGGTAGAGAATATTACTGTTTATGGAGTTGGTAAGCTATTTATATTGCACAGCTACCCTTCCTCTTCCCTTTTTTGCCTCGAATCAAGTGAAGGGTGAATGACGTACACCCAAACTATGTTATAAATACAATTTTCTGACACAAACTGTACACGTATTGAACAGGAAATGTGGAAAAATGCAGTCAAAATCAATAAAATGAAAAGTAAAAGACAAAATGCCTGAAGATCAGGACAACTTTAAAAGATTACAAGAACGTCTGGCTTGTGAGAAGCAAAGTATATAAAACGCATTTAAAACTTTTGTTCGACACAGAGTAAGATGACGTCTAGTAAAAATATTAGGATGTTACATAAATGTTTTTTTTGTGATGCTGATAAAGTAAATGGTGCCTTGTACAGTCACGTTACTCATGTTTTTAATATTTTAAAACCACTAAGATGGTTTAATAATAATAATAAACTTCAAAGTTACCAACACATAAAATATAAATAAAGACAGTGACGGTTCAGCCTGAAGATAAACAGTAGTGATGACGTAAGATAAATTATTCAGTAATTGTCTAATAAAAATTCATACGAACTTACCCCCAGGAGACAAACTTTTAACTCTCTTAAAGCCATATTGAACTATTACTAAACCAGTTTAAGATAAAGACCATTGATTGGCAATTGTTTTCCTTCTTCTGTTTGTTTCCAATCTTCAATATGCTTCAGGTAGTCTGTGTTTACAGACACTTCATCGTAATAAAAAGCTGACAAATCCACATTTCTGATTAACAAAAAAACAACTGCCGTAAGTACTAAAATGTCTCGTACTTTGACTTTTTAAATAGTATAATTGCCGTAGACAGCTAGCCAGCTAACAGCAAATCCACGAAAACGTATGGTCTCCATCTTGAAACACAACGTGTGATCACGTGACAGTGTCGGCTTTTTTTTCTCTCTCTCTCTTTCCCCGGAAGATACACAAAGAAGCCCACTAACTCACTGTGTTTACTCGTAGTTTAGACGAGTTTGTTCCAGAGCTTCAAAACATTTATGGGAGTAGTTGTTTGAAAGCCAATTTACTACAAAATAGCAGCATCAGGAAGTAGTTTCAGGAAGTACATTTCTGCCGTGTTTGAGTGACAGCTGCACAGCGGAGACAACCCAAACCGGACGGGTGGTGTTGTGCTGCAAAAAGAACCCCTGCCGTGAAAGGCTCTTCCGGCATTTGTTTTCGCTCTTAATATTGTTAATAATAATAATAAAAACCTTATCAATGTAAAATGAGACAAATATTCACAAAAAACAAACCCTAAATTAAAAAAAAAAAACTTGACGCTTGAAAGCAGGGGCGAGAAACATTCAGGTCAGGTGGCGAATTGGCCTATTTTAAAGAGCAAGACAGCTAAAATTAATTCATCAGCCTTAAACATCCGTCGTTTCTTGCGTTAGTTGGATTAAAAAACGAGTCAGTTTGTTTGTTTTACTTTAAACTATTTCTAGATACAAAACTGCCTTGAAATGCCCTTTCCACGAGGGGGTGCTTTAAACAGATTGTGTACATTTTTCGGCACAACACCGGCAGCCCGCAGAGCAGCCGAGCGGATACTCAAGATGGCAGGTAATGGCACTTTTCAAACCTATTTTGTAGCATATATTGAAGCTTTTGATACTGATAAGTCATGCCGTATTATTCGGTAGTGTAAAATTAGATAGGGGAAACTAATTTATCACTTGTACATATTATTAAGTGAAGTGGTAGATTATGAGAGTCAGATGAAACGCTGGACAAACCGTGTTAGCGGATTTAGCAAGACTAGCCTAAGCTACCCGGGGTGTCGAAATTGTTCGTTTAGGAAGTAAATATATAATGTACCATTTCGTGAAGTTGAGTAAAATAAACTCATTGAAGTAGGTTTGTGTTTAAATAGTATTGTGCTCCAGCAGTTGGGCAAATTTTTTGTCGTTTTAAATGTAAAGTCTATCGAGTTGACGTAGCTAACGTTAGCCGGGTAGCTACCTACAGTCAGTCTCAGGCATAAGCTGACCAAATCCTCCTCGCAGATGTGTTGTTCTTTGCAGCAGTGATTTTGGGGGTAATTTTGTTTGTTTGTTTGTTTTTTGTAACGCTTCGCTATTCACCGATAAGCAACAGACTTTATGTTTTAAAATTTGGAGTACATTCCTTTGCCTTCCCAGCTGTAAACACATGCGTCTCTTCCTTGTCTTTCTGGGCTCTTCGTTTTACTATCTCGAACTACTGCTGTCATATATTCAGGACTGAGTGGTATTTCAAGATTATTATTAATAGTTTACTCAAAGTTAACCAAAAGCCATTGTGTCTTGGTAAAAACAGGAGTAGCTCTGTCAGCAAACTACTTAAAAATAGTACAATACAGTAGTGCAGTACTGCACTTAAAGCAATGTACCTATCAGACGAACTACAGAAATATTATAATATTTTATGTAAAAAAAAAAAATAAAAAAACACCAGAGGTTTTTATATATCACTATTATCCATAATCAAAAAGTGGAAGCTATGCTCATTTTTGATGGCAATATAATTTATAATAGCAGGTAGATTTTATACTACAATAACATTTGTCATATCTGTCTGACTTCAGATCACAGGGCTGCTCAGAAAGACTGGTTGCTTTGCAGCTGATTGCAGGCAATGAGATCAGTGTTTGTGTGCTACACTTTTCCTTAAGAGTGGGCTTCAACAAATAAAATAAGTTGTCCAGGTGACATGATATTATTTTATTTACAAATGATCTCATGTTGGGAAGCCAAATTCAAGATCATTTCATTCAAAGAGACACATCCTTTGCAGTCACAATTGAACATCTCTTAAATTCAGAAAAGCTGTTAGTGTATTAATGGTAATCATTTGTTGTCCCTTTAAAAACAAATCAAGAAAAAAAAACTGTAAACATGTGTACTAGTTCTTTTGGTTAACAAGCCATTTGTCTTTTTATGTTAATGTTAAATTGGTGTCTGTTTTTTTATTTAGGTGATCTTAGCATTCAATTAAAATTAATTAAGTGAATAAAGAATAAAAATATAACAGAAATATAATAATTTGACAATTCCTTTTAGGAATTTTGTGTTTGTGGATGCCTTCCAGAACACACACATAAAGCAAATCATGAGTTTTGGAAAAGTGGTTGGTTGGTGTTATGTACAATAAATTGGGTTTTGAGAGTTGAGGCTGAAGAGCGATTTTAAAGATGAGGAAATACTTCATGACACATGATTGAGTATGAACTTTGATGACTTCATGACACAGGTGCCAAAAAATGTGCCAAAGTTTCAGAGGTCATTTTAATTTTGGGGAATATTTATCCTGTGTTAATGTTTATAAATTTTGTAGTAAAGCATTACCTTATTATATGTGAAACAAAATATGCACAAAATTGATAACTGGTGAAGAATACTGAATATTTCACACGTATGGATCTATTTTTATTCTATGCTAATAAAACTATATCAAACAGGTTTGAACCGTAATGTGTATGGACAGAAACAGTCATTTTATTGAGGCAAATATAAATGTATTAATATTAAAAATTAAAATAGCTGAACGTGTTTAATTGTTATATGTAAAAGTGTAAAAGTTCCTTCAAACATGAGTCCTTGGAATCCTGCATGGTGATCAGATGATGGAACAAAATGTAACCACTCCAGTTGGTTAGGTACGCCTAGAAAGCCAAGTGGCGGGATATAACTATCATATTTCCTCTTGGTCATTATTGTGGTTGTAAAGCTCAGTTTTTGTTGAAAATTCTGGTCACACTATATGTTGGTAAACTGGAGTGTGTGGTATTGCTGTAAATTGCCTGCTAAAGTTTAACATGCTCATGTGACGGACAAAGAGGCTGAACAATAAGATACATTTCTTACTTTAATGCAGCACAACTTGATAGGACTTTTTGCTAACTGTGCACGTGACGTTATACTGTAATAACTTTATTGTTTACGTTCTATCTAAAAGTTTACGGATATGCCAGATTTGAGTCCTAAAAGGATCTCATCATGTATTGGTAAAATTCACTGTAAATGTTTTTCCATTATGCTGGTGAAGATTCTCAGTCATCCAGTTTTTCCATTATGAGTACTGTACTTGTAAAGCCTCTTTTACGAGTCACTACATTGACATTGGGATTTCAGTGCATGAAACCTTACTGCGTAATTAATAAGGAAGAGCTCAATAATTTGTTGTCACTAACTAGAATGAGACTTTGGTCCTTAGTAATTGTCAGGCAATAAAACTGCCATCCCATAGCTCTTTTCATTTTGTGGGGCAAGCAATGATGGTTCATTCACTCCTTTGTTCATTTATTTTATTTTAGCTTGTTTTAGTTAAGATAATATTTTGTAAAATATATTTGATAAACCCAGTTTAAATATTGTTCCACATATTGCATCTAAAATACAAACTCCATTATCAGTCTAAGAAAACATTAGGTTGGTATTTATTAAATGTAATAATTTACTTGATTATATGTTGATGATGTAAATCTCCCACTAATAGTTTTATCCTTTCAGGTCTATCTTTATACTTTGAAGATAGCCATGATGATCTGGATGATTGTAAGTACTAAAATTGCTTTCAAGTTAATATTTTCTGCAAATTTAATGTAACTTAAAGCACAAAATTCAATACACAGTGGTAGAATATCTTTTGTTTTTTTAAATAAAATGGAGTTCTGGAATTGAATTAGACTTATGTCCAATTCAGGCATAGCAGATTCTCCATTCTTGAGAATTGGCATCAGTATCATCACGGCACCACAGAGACACCACTCATGTCAAGATTTAAACATTAATCTACTTTCTACCAGTAAAACATATCTTTCTCCCTCCCACAGTTGGATTTGATGATTATTCTTCAGAATGTGATGGCATCCGCATCACAGCCTTCCTTGATGCCGGACAAGACAACCTAACTCCTCTTGGGAGGCTAGAGAAATATGCCTTTAGTGAGAATACATTCAATAGGTAAGTGGCGTCCTGTGATCAGTTTGGTCCCGAGACTTAAAAAACTTCAAATTTTCAACCGAAATGTTTATCAAATACATTTTCGTACTAATATATGCGTTGAAAGTCTGAAAAATAGAAACATCTGTAAATTTATGGAATTTATTTGAAAAGAAAATCCCTTCCTATAGGAAATTCATGTTTTAATAATGTAAGTGGCATTAATCACTATTGATCTACTTTTGTGGTGTGAACTTTTCATTGTGTGTACAGTAATAAAGACTCAACTATTGTTTTATTTTGTACTATTTTTGTGGGATGTTGCAGATGCACCAAACTAAGGAGGCTCCCCTTATTTTATTGTGTACATACAAATTTATCAGATTTTTTTTTTAAAACAGCATTATACATTTTTATTGTAGAATGAACATGTTGCATGATTTCAGTTCTTTCTTTTTTTTTTCTATTGTCATTTGACTGAATTTTGTCTACTTTGCAATTACAAATACCTGAACAACTGGAGGAATGTCAAAATGTCTGAATGTTTGCTTAAAACAGTACCCAGCTGCTCCTTTTTACACGTTTTAAGTGTTTTATTTTTAACTAGACTTTCTTTTATAAATTTAATTATATGATCCTAATGTGCTACTTTCTGCCTGATCATTTGTGTAGTTAAAAAAAAAAAAATTTGTGCATTAAAATCCTTAGTTTGTGTTTTATGTGCTTATGTGATCATACAGCTGTTGCTTTCACACAAGCATGTTTAGTTCTTGTCTGGATGTTTTTTGCACCCCGGACATTTTTCCGATAGACATGTATATAATTATCTTGACAGCTTTGTCAGCTCTGTGTGTTACCCTGTGTAGGCTTGACATTAGTAGGTATTGGCAGGCACAACACTAACTGAAGCTATTGCTGTCTAGGCAGATTGTGGCTCGTGGCCTGCTTGATGTGCTTCGAGAGTTCAGTGACAATGAAAATGACTTTACCAGTGTCATGGAGACAATTGCCAGAATGTCAGAAGATGCAGGTATACATATAGTGTTTGATTTGCACCTGTACGGTTTTATTTTTGCTTTAATAAGAGTATGCTGAAATGTGTGCACTCAGAGCCCACAGTGCGAGCCGAACTAATGGAGCAGGTTCCTAACATTGCCATGTTTTTGCACGAGAATCGGCCCAATTTCCCAGCGGCTTTCTCAAGATACTTGGTACCAATTGTGGTGCGATATCTCACAGACCCCAATAACCAGGTAGGTTACAGATTCCTTGTTTTTCTTGATGATATTACAAATATATTGAAACCACAATCTGTGTTGCTTTTAGGAGCGAATAAGTTTTTTCTCCTGATAAAATTGTGATTAGTTTTTTGCTTTTTTTTTTATTTTTATTTTTTTTACTTTCACCTTTTCGTTTTACAGGTTCGGAAAACGAGTCAGGCAGCACTGCTCGTTCTGTTGGAGCAGGGCCTTATCTCTAAAGCTGACATGGAGACCAAAGTTTGTCCAGTTCTGCTCGACTTGACAGAACCTAGCAGTGACGATGACTACAAAATCGAGGCAGTTGCTGTAAGAAACCTACTGAGCTCATTGAGCTTCTTAAATAATCTGAAATAAAGAATGAGCTATTTTGTTTTTCAAAAATATATTATATTATATACAGGTAGTCCTTGGTTTACAGCGTCATTGGTTTACGGCATTTCGCGTTTACGGCACCGCCCCCAGTGACGTCA
>JARVGV010001459.1:24456488-24469328 GCA_031762435.1 Hypsolebias longignatus | reverse complement strand
CAAAAGCCCCAACAGACCCCCCCCCCCCCCCCCCCCACACACACACACACACACTTTCTCTGCATGAATGCATGCAGTCCTTTTAGAAACTTTTGCTTGAGTCTGAGTTTGACCAACCTTGATGAGAGACATTCCAACAGCATCGTTCTTCACGTGATCTTTGATGGTGTCACACACTCTACCAATGAACTGGTGAGGAACCACAAAGATCAGGATGTCGGCTCCTTTCACAGACTCTACCAGGTCTGGAACAGCCACCTGGCGACAAGACAGAAGACTCATTTAGCAGCACCAAGCAGAGACACAACAGTGGATCTGGACCACCATGTTGAACTCTATTAACAGGTGAAGGTGTGTATTCAGTTCAGGCTCACCACATTGGTTGGCAGCTTGTGACCTGGCAGATATTTCACATTTTCATGGTCTGTGTTAATGATTTCTGAGAGTTTACGCTCATTCACCATCTCCTCAAACACCCACATATTTACTGTGGTGTCAAATTTGTCATATTTGGCTGCGTTGGCTCCCACGATCTTGGCAATGGCAGATCCCCTGTGGACATGAGGACACATGAGTACTAGTTTGGTATTGCAATACAGTACTGACTGGTTGCAGTTTATTTACTCTTTAGAAAATATAATATTTTATCACTATAGACTAGTAGTAGAAATGTGCATTATTTAGTTTATGTGTAACGTGCATTAATGCATTGCATTGTAATGTGCATTATTTTATTTTATGATGTGCATTAATGCAGAAGAAAAAGCATCCATGTAAGAAGTTTGTGTATTTGTAAGTGTAATTATTTATCAAAACAAATTTAAAAATAAATAATTGTTTTGTAATTACTAGATATGCTTTAATATATTATTTGTTTACTTGAATAGGCTCAAACTCAAGAGCTAAACATGCACATTACAAAACAAGTCCTTAAAATTTAATCTGCTAAAACATTTATAGTGGGAATAAATGATACTAATAATAATTAAAAACAGGTATTCATTACATATCATTTTAGTCAGGTCAAATTTCATATTCTAGAAGTACACTGTCACATATTTTTATTTTTATTTAGTGTGTTCATTTTAAAGTTATTTCTAATTTAAAGCCATGTGAAGAACTTTGTTTTCGTATGATGAGAGGGTCTCATTACTCACATACTGATCCACCACTTTCAGAGTGAACACAGAACTAAAAAGTCAATTAACCAGAAGTTATTGTTAAAAACAAAACAAGTTAAATCAATTCAAATACAGCAATGTGTTCCAAGATGAGCGTACTAAGAACAAAAATAGCAACTTTAAAGAAAATACTTGTTGGGAGTTTACTTTTCTTTTAGAAACAATCAAATTTACAAACATAAAAATAAATAAATAAATGTTAATTTTGACTACATGTACAAAATCATCATTCTTTAACTTGTTCCAATATTTTAAAATGTATTTGAAAACTGTTTTTTTTTAAAGGTACTGAAAGCAAACTATAAAATCAAGCATAAATAAAAGTTTATCTTGAATTATATCAAATGGAGTACCGTAACTTGAATGTTTACTCCAGTATTTTTCTAAATATATTGATAAGCAAATCTGAAATGTGGGCATGCACCCAGTGTAAACAAAGCAGCCCAGCTGAATCTGCTGAAAACCACATGGATGCTTGAGTCACATGACTGTACTACTAGTCTGTGTAGGTAAACAAATATGGTGATTTGGACAAGTGTAGGACGTCAGAGAAGATGATTAGAGGGAAATATAAAAGTGAAACGCATAAAAGAAAAACATATTTAGGATTTAGCATCACAAAGACAGCTCGACTTATTTTCAGTCACTTTGTTAAAATAAACAAAGGTGGTAGTTGGTCTCCAGTCACAGATTTTGCCGAAAATTATTATTATTAATCAAAGAACACATTGACACCGATTTAAGGAAAATAATGTAAATTGTGCAATTAAGTTTATACTTTATGATTTCTTAGTTCAGTCTTCATAATTTTGCAAAGAGGACCTTTAATCTGATCTGTTGCAGCAAACAGTAACTCAAACAGCACCTGTTAATGGAAAACTTTAACAACTTTAAAAGACCTAGTTCGCTGTTATAAAATTTATTCACTTGATAACATCAGGCACGAGGGCCTTAGGATGGACAGAATTAAAATCACGACTAATGGTTTTTAAATACGTTCAGAAAATAAGATATTATAATTCAAAGCAGCACTCCATTCCACAAGCACTAACAGTTTAGTTGGATCCAAAGTCATCTGTAATACCGGTAATCGAAATATAATATTAATTTCAACCATAGATGACCTTTTCTTCTTGCAATAGAAGATCTAATGTAATGAAGAAGCTGCATCCAGCACTGAGTAAATGTCAAACTGACTGAGGGACATCAACCAGACGACGGCCGATTCAACTCAGATATAGTCTGGACCAGTAAATGCCATCTTTAATAAAGATTTAAAAGTTAAGGATCCAAAGAGTTCAGCAGTACTACTCTGCAGTCTTGCAACAAAAAGCATGGAGTTTAGAAAGTTTGTCAATTATTTATCTGCTGGTAAAGTTGCACAAGTTTGCAAGTACAAAAGCTGCGTGCTGAATCTTATCCTCAGAACTACAAACCTCCCCCAGTCCTGTCTGAACTTTATTCTGTGCACAAAATCCTCCTCTCACCAGTTCCCTGAGCCGATCACGCACGCTTTCTTGGGCACTGCCATCATGTGTTCTGCAGCTGCTGTTGGAGCAAGACGGACTGAGGAGCAGAACAAACTGGATTTATAGCAAAGTCCAGCTGAGGATCAGGAACACCTCCCTCTGCTGATGGTTGGTCTGTTCTGACCCCCCTCTCAGATTTAACTCTGCCTCTGTTCCAGAGGAGCAGCAGGAGGGTCCAGGATCCACAGCTCCCCTCTGTGGACTCCTAGAATCTCTGATTTGGATTACAGGGCCTTCAGAACCCAACGATCACATTTCAGACTTGATTAAATCGGTTATTATCACTGAAAGTGACTAAAAAGATTAGACTTGATGGTGACACATGATTATTTAAAGGCCTTTGACTTATTTTATACGATGAACCCATTTCAAACATCATCACATGATCTCATGCAACATTGCACCCAGTGTGTTGTGCATGACTTTCAGCTCAAACTTTAGCTTCATTTATGTAAAACTGAATGAGTTGTAGTTATTTGTTTGTTAATGACTATCTGTGGCCTTCCTGAATTGAATAACCACATAAAGTTAACTAGTTGTAGATGTACATTCACTAATTGTCTGAAAGTTTCATTAAAATTCATCCAGTGCCTCATCTTTTACTAACAAACAGGTTTGATTTAAACTCTTAGTTTTATGAGTAAATATTGGATTTTGTGATCCTTGTGACAGATTTGAGCACATTTGTAAAACTGACTGAATTACCATAGTAATTTTGTTTTTCTAAAATCAATTGGCTGCAGTGGCCATCTTGAGTTGGCTCCAAAACCTAATCAGTTGCTGATGTAGATCAAAAGATTTTTCCTGAAGGTTTATTAAAATCTGTCCAGTGGCTCATGTATTTTGCTATCAGACGAGAGTTGGCTCCGTAGGTGCAGGGCAGCCAACTCGGGACCCAAAGGTCCTGAGTTCGATCCCCAGTCATTGCACATCTTGTGGGGTCTCCGAGCAGGACACCCAATCCCAAATTGCTCCCCGGGCACTTGCATAGCTGCCCACTGCTCCATCTGGGTGTATCCAGGGTGCGATGGGTTAAATGCAGAGAGCAAATTTCATCTGACGACATATAGCACTTTACTATTATTAATTAAAAATCTTGCACAATCAGAGCTCAGAATTTGTGTTGGGGATCAGTCTCAGCAACTACTAGTTTAGTTCAGTATCTGCAAGACTGAATTATAGCCAGAAATTTAGTGTAGCATACCCACAGTCTGATGTTGCCTTTGATCTCTTTATGATAAATCAAATGTTTAATTAAACAGTCATGTTACTGTAACAAAGGTTTTACTTGTGCACGGTTACATTTTAAACTTAAGGTCAATGAACTAGACTGACTTGACCTCTTAGAAAAGTTCTTCACATTTAAAGCTGCTGTCAAACAGCTGTTTCAACAAATTTCAACCTACAAAGAAAAGTATTCTACTCATTATTTTTGATCGTGATAAAGATGGATGGCTCTCATAGATGGGAGCATCAAGACAGAAAATATTTTAATAGAAGAAAAAAAAAGTCATCTGCCAAATAATCCATCCATTATCTTTTACTCGTTTCTTCCAATTAGGGTCACGGGGGTCACCATGTCCAGCAATCACTGTGCCTGGCATTCAAAGTTTGACCAATACGGTGATGATAGTTTAAAAGAATAGGAGACAGAATTTTTACATATTCTTTATTATGACATAAGAACATACAGAAAAATAGGTTTGGTCCATGAAAAAAGTCTGCAGATCCACATAATTCTACGAGCCACCCAATTGTTTCACATCCCAGAGGTTCTCCAACGATCACATAACCACGTCTCTGTCCAAACCCACAATAGTGTATTCTTGGCATTTATTAATTAAAAAAACAAACAAACAACAAAAAAAAAAAAAAAACCCAGCAACACACTCATCTCAACCTCCAACAGGATTAGACCCAGACACGCCAGGTCTTTAGTCAGTATATAAAGAAACTACAGCTCCTTGAACCTCCACTGCTTCTCAGCACAAAAACATAAAAAGTCTGAATTCAACTTAAATTTGACACAAATCTGACCGCATGTTACAGAGGTGTGATGGCCAAATTTACACAATGAGCCAAATCACTGCACCGAGAGAAACGGGTTGATAAATATAAATACTGCTTCAACTATCAGATTGTAGACAAAAACCTAAGAAAAAGATCACCTTTAGAGATCCATTTCACATCCATCTGAAGTGTTTTTGCTTAGTATTTACAAAACTATATAGACTAGATACTCATACTAGCTACTTTTATGATTTGGACTAGCTAACAATTATGGATGTAATACATTTTATAAAACAAAGCTCACTAATAACAAAAGAGGAAAACTTCATATCAAATGGTCATGTGAACAAAAGATAACCGCTGTGCCAGAACAGTCTGCTGAGATTCATCGAGCTTTAAAACGCTGCTTATACAGACTGTGACACTGTCAAAACAAAAACAACGAAACAAATTGAGAAATAAACAGCCAATATGCAGCAAAAACTCCAGCTGGTCACAAACACGATCACTATTAATATTTACCTCAATGTGAAAGTATATAGACAATGGTTAGGAGAAAATGTAACCTTTCTCTATCAAATAGAAACAAAAACAGGGTTCAATGCTCTTTTTGTTGTTTTAGAGAAACATTACATTTAAAGTGTCTAGATACAATCTGCCATCAGTTTTTTTTCCATTTGTGTACAATCTGTACTTTAGAGTAGACAGTGTATTAAAATGAAAGGAATGCCTGAAGGTTAAGACATGCTGAAGAAAATAAAATAAAATGCTCAGAAAACTAATATATATACTGTATATTAAATTTAAACAAACCTAAAATTATTCTTGAACCGAATGGTAGGAAAAAAAAAAAGAAAAAGAAAAACCTGACGTCCTAATTTAACAGTAAAGTCATCTAGCATTGAGGTGTCTGAAAACTGTACGAACTTCAGTTTGAACATCCCACACACACCAACACACACACACACATTGTATCCCACAACACAACTCCTCATCTCGGTCTTCATAGCACGTTTTGTGGACAAACTTCTTCAAGTGTTCCTGATGCCGAGCGCCTGCTCCAGCTCCTGTCGCCTCTGCTGGACCTGAAAGATGGTTTTACGCGAAAGGGCATTTTTATTAAAAACATTCAAAAACAGGTAGAACAGAGACAAAGGAGGCACGTTCAGACTGCACTTCAGGTCCTGCTCATTACTGTTGTTGCTCTGGAATCGCTTTAGTCTGTTTCTGCCATTGTAGTTTATTTTGAAAGGATTATAAAGTGTAATCTATAGCCACGGGTGAGCGCAGCTTTACAGTCAGAATAAAAGCACCCCCTTACACACCGATACATTAGACAGGTGGAATTTGAGGAATATAAAGATTCCAGGCTAGCATATTTAGCATCAGCACCAAAAGCTTCTGTTTCGTTTGGTTTTCCAGTTGCAGGACTGAGGATGAGTACATTTTAATTTACTACAAGACCAAACTGTGTGGACACACACTTATTTAACCACAAACACGCAACAGGCAATAGTCCTAAACAACGTTTCCTCTACTATTATCCAAGGAGTGCACCCCACCCTGTCAACAGAACTGAGTGCCCTGCCTACCCAAGTTCTGCTAACAGTCACCACGGGGTAAGTGCCTTTGATCTAGCATTAGCAACATAATGCTCCGCAAAAACAAATGAAATAAAAAGCTAATGTTCTTCTGGCTTACATTGTAATGTAAACATTTTTTTTTCATTATTGGTTGTTAATGATAAATTTGTTAAGACTCAAAATAATCAACCAACTGTGGGACTTTTCAATAACTAATCAATGAATATTACAAAGGCTAATGACTACATCTGTACAGCTAATATATACAGTATGTATATATCAAGATCCATAACGAAAATGCAAAATACATCAATTGTTTGCAAAAATGTTAACAAATTGATAACAAAACAATTTTAAACAAAATTCAAAACAAAAACATCTTAATAACGGTACATTGTTCCTGTTACAAAGATCTTGACAACGTGAAAGAAAAATAATAAAGACAAAAATTTACTTTGGAGTAGAAGTAGCGACAGACGGCCTCCTGAGCCCACGGCTGGTAGTAAAACTCTGCTCTTCGCTCCTCTTCTGGGTTTCCCACCACATCAGTCATAGTCTGTAAGCAAAACGGTATTACTGAAGCAGACCCAGCCTAAACTAGGAACACAAATGATAAACAGCACAAGGTCTCCAGTAAAACGGACGAGCAAGCTTCTGGGAAAGCAACCAGCAAGCTCAGAATGGAATTTGTTCAGTTTTCCAAACTCAACTGAAAAAACAGTGAAGGTGGGCGAAGGTCCAAGGTCAGGGAATGATTGTCCTTAATGAAAGTTTCAAACCTTTTTTTTAGGACTAACACTATCAAACCTGTACATTTCTAGAAAATATGTCACATTTTTTATGTTTGATGTTTCGACTTCTTTAAATTAACATGATTTGGATTTGAGCATGAAGCTTTTTGTGCTTGTAGGGTTCTCAACAATCAGTTTATCGTTTATCTGTTGTGATCCAGGTTTTGTTTTTGCATGATATACTTCAGCAGAAACAGTCACGAAATTTCATACTAATCCCACAAGTGTCAACCCTTCAAATCCAAATCCAGTCTACATTTTTTGGCTCAACAATAAATGGATGAAAAATACATTTGGCTCCCACAAAACAGAGACCTAAATAAATAAATAAAAGGAGGATAGTTTTGATTTTTTGGTTTTTCACCTGTGAACGAAGTGGGCAAACATTTCCAGTTCAAAACATAATCACTTTTAAGCAAGCTTCCACACTTTACTTGTGTGATTGATTTACTGCGTCACAGTTTGATCAACTACAGATGACGAGACAAAAAAAAAAAAAAGACTGATCAATTCAAACATTTTTGTCAGTTGACAGAATCAGTAATGAACTAAACATTTTCAGAGCTTAGATACACACATGCTCTTAAGTTCTGAATTTTTCATCCACATTTATTCAGACATTAAAATAAATATTGGTAATATAAATTAGCTTCTTGAAAAAAAAAAAATACTGATATTTTAAAAATACTGATTAATGTAACCGGTCAATTTTTGCACTAAAAATGTTAAAAACTAAAAGATAAACAACGTTTGTTGTAAAAAAAAAAAAACTACCGTACATGGGCATTGGAAAACCAGATTATTCAGTAAATCAATGTGATATGCAGAAAATGATAATTTAAGAGAATGATCTTAATTTTAAATGGACTAATTACCCATCTGTCGTGGTGAAGAGAGAGCTGAGTCAAAAGGCAAAGCTCTCAATTTACCGACCGATCTACGTTCCCACCCTCATCTATGGTCATGAGCTTTGGGTTGTGACCGAAAGAACGAGATCTCAGATACAAGCGGCTGAAATGAGTTTTCTCTGCAGGGTGTCTGGACTCTCCCTTAGAGATAGGGTGAGACGATCAGTCATCCGGGAGGGACTCAGAGTAGAGCCGCTGCTTCTCCACATCGAGAGGAGCCAGTTCAGGTGGCTCGGGCATCTGGTAAGGATGCCTCCTGGATGCCTCCCTGGTGAGGTGTTCCGGGCACGTCCCACTGGGAGGAGACCCAAAGGAAGACCCAGGATAAGCTGGAGGGACTATGTTTCTCGGCTGGCCTGGGAATGCCTTGGGATTCCCCCGGAGGAGCTTGCCGAAGTGGCTGGGGAGAGGGAAGTCTGGGCCTCTCTACTTAGGCTGCTACCCCCGCGACCCGATCCCGGATAAGCAGAAGAGAATGGATGGATGGATGAATTGAAAGCCCCAAAGAAAAATGTCTATATGTGCTTTAAAAGTAAATGGAGGACATTTTGTCTACAGTGGAAACACAACATTTTAATTTATTACAGGAAATTCTTACTGTCATGTGCCAACTAAGCTGGAACGTGGAATATCCAAAAAGAGGTGTTCAGTTAATGTAGAAATGAAATAAAGGAAAATGTATATTCAAGAGCCAGTTTATGTAAAGTTTTAAACACAAAGAATTAAAAATTTGCTCTATTTAACAGGAAACCAAAGAAGAGATGCAAGTGAGACTGTTTTTTTCTGGTACTGTCAGGGTCTGTCTTTTTATTGTTTTGTATTTTTTAACTTTTAGATTTATTTCCTTTACAATTTATTTTCTTATTATTGTGTGTGCTTCAGGGTTTTTTTTTTTTCTGTTTCATCTGTGCCATTAGTAACATAAAATCAGACAACAGACGCTTCCTCATGCGAAACAAAGACAGTTACAATAATTAACTTTGAGGTAGTCTTCATGTTTTCAGTTAGAGAAAGCAGATTTGATTTAGGAAGTATATACTGGTGTACACAGTGGTACCTGAAAGTTTGTGAAGCCTTTATAATTTTATATATTTCTAAATAAATATGACGTAAAGCAATCAGATTTTTGTACAAGTTCGAAAATAGATCAAGAGAACCCAGTTAAACAAATTAGACAACAATATTATACTTGGTCAATTATGTATTGGAGAAATTGATCCAATATGACATATTTGTGAGTGGTAAAAGTATGTGAACCTTTGCTTTCAGTATCTGGTCCCCTGCAAGAATACAGCAACTAAACATTTCTGGTAACTGTTGCTTAGTCCTGAACACCAGCTTGGAGGAATTTTAGCCCATTCCTTTGTACAGAACAGCTTCAACATGGGGATGTTGATGGTTTCCTCACATTAACTGCTCACTTCAAGGTCCTTTAACAAAAAGGAAAAAGTACATAGTATTAAAATTCAAATAGAAATTCAAATTATTTCATCCTGAAAGAGCTCTGGCTAACTACTGTAGCTCTTTTATAACATGATGGAGTTAAACTCAATGTAGTCTCCTCAGATAAAGTGTTAACTTATTATTTTTATATGAAAGTTTCTGTTAACTTTTTTCTATATTTGATTGTTTCTGTTCAGTGCCCTGAGACAACTTCTGTTGTGACTTGGCACTATACAGTATAAATAAACTGAACTGAATTGACATGTCTTTTTAACCCCGCCTACAAAAAGAATCGGAATCGAGAATCGCAAAGAATCGGAATTGAAATGAAGAATAGGAATCAGAACCGGAATCGCTCAAATTCAAACGATGCTCAACCCTAGGCAAGAGACACAAATTGTCTGCAAAAGACCAGGCATTGATTTTGGAGCTGAAAGAAGGTGAGAAAGAGGACCAGGAGCAGCGTGAGAGACACTTTCATCTTCTTCTTGATGATGCCCATGAGGCTAGGGAGCAAGAAGCAGCCCAGCGAAGGGAGGATGCTGCTCGGGCCGATGCCTTCAACCAAGCCTTCCTTGGTGTGCTGGGAGATCTTGTGCGTGCCATGAGGCCTATGTCACAGTTTTGAATTTTTTAATTTAGTAGTGTTTTTCAGTAGTGCCTTTTTTAAAAATATTTATTAATTTCCAATAAAAACTGTTTCTTATACACTGTGTCTGCATAATAATTTTCAATGTTAAGAGCTTTCAGTATTTTCCTTCACATACATAGTGAAGGTTAGACAAATTTGTGATTCATCCCATTTATCCATTTTCAAATTTCCTGATTAGAAATGATAAGAAAAGATTTCTAGAATCTGTTCAACTGTTATTAGTCTTTTTGTTCTAGGATGAAGTCATCACACAAAAGTTTTGTACTTCAGTCATTCCAGTGAAAATGACAGCCTGTATTGTAAAGCTGAACAGTCAGACAAAAATATAAAAATATTTTTAATTAGTTTGTGTAATATATTAATATATAATACAATCTAGATGTAAAATATAAAGTATTATTTAATATATGTACTGTATAGATATACTCGTGTATACTGTATACATAAATTAATAAATAGAAGTACATTTATGTTTTATGGGTTTTTCTTATGAACCACTAAACTTAAATTTAAGGAGAAGTTCAACCATAATATTCTTTAAATCTACAGCTGCTCTTAAAAGCAGTTTCTGTGATGACAGCAGTGGGATTTGTTCATCAGTTTTAACATGAACCTTGTAGTGCACATCTTCATAACAAAAGTCAAGATATTGTAATACATCTTTATTATCAACAGCTACAATTAAATGTTACAAAGATTGGTTTAAGGCATGCAGGTAAGGAAAAAATATGTACAATTAGGGATTAGTTCTAACAGTTAATCAAATGATGAATGATTTATCATGAGATGCTCCATTAGAGCATTTCTGACATCTCTTCCTTCCCCAACGTCCTGTGTCAAAGCCACCTGGGGTGGCTGGGCAGCTGCTTCTGCATCAGGTTCATCAAGTGAGGTCTCATAAGTCTCTCCGTGACTTTCACACAGGTTGTGTAGAGCACAGCAGGTCAGCACCATGGACTTCACAAGTTCAACATCACAGTCATTCCTTTTAAGAAGGCAACGCCATCTTCCCTTCAGCCTACCAAAAGCATTTTCGACAACAACCCGTGTACTACAGAATTTTTGGTTGTACATCTGCTGTTCTGCTGTTAGTCTTCCAGTGTTGGAAAATGGTTTTAAAAGCCAGTCTTGCAAGGGGTATGCTGAGTCACCCAGGATGTAGTAACCAGTAGTCGCTGTGCCAATTGTTCTGAAATGAGCTGGGAATAGGTTTCCCCGGCTGGCTAGCTCCCACAGCGTGGACAGTCGGAGAACTCTGGCATCATGCAGGCTCCCTGGCAATCCAGCAAACACATTCCAGAAGTGCCCTTTTCCATCCACAACAGCTTGCAGAATAATGGAATGCCAACCTTTTCGATTAAAATAATCTGTGTGATAGTGCTGTGGTGCTATGATGGGAATATGGCTGCCATCAATGGCACCCACACAGTGTGGGAGCCCCCACCGATTCTCAATGTAAAGTGCCATTTCTCTAAACTTGTCTTCATCAGGAAAACGGATCTGTTCTGGCACCAACAATGTCTCTGCTGCAGCACAAAACTCCTGCACACATCTGCACACTGTAGTGATGCTGACGCCAAAAAGATGTCCAACACTCCTGTACTCAGATCCAGTTGCCAGTTTCCAAAGTGCTATGGCCACTCTCTTCTTTAACATCACACACTGGCGGAAGGTTGAATGTTGTCGCTCCAGAGCCGGACGTAGTTTATTGCACAGGTAGATGAATGATTGTTCTGACATCCTGAAGTTCCTCAACCACTGACTGTTTGTGAAACCAGGTACAATAACGTCCCACCATTGAGTAGTTCTGTTATGCGCCCACACTGTAGGTCTGCTGCGATTATTATTTAGCAGGCGAATAATCTGAAACACACACAAAGCTTACTAAACAGTATTTTATCAACATTTATGTACTTTTACGCTCGGCTTTTATCATACATTATTGCACGCCATAGCAAAATAGCATTTTAGCTTACCTGCACTCATTGTTTAGCTTGCCTCCTGTTTTCTATTTTGTAGCGCTCTAGGGCTTCCCACACTCTCCTGTACTTCTCCAGAGTTCTTTGCTTCGCTTCATGAAGCCGTTTGACTCTCTTGTCTTTGACGGCGTTCAAAAACCCACAGAATGACAAGTAAGTTGAACAAAGCCACGATACCCTCCATTTTGTTTAATGGTCGTCTTCTTCTAACACGTTCAGTGGTGACTACTATAATAGCTTAATGACACACTACCGCCACCGTCTGGTAAGGCAAGTTGGATTCTGGACCCCACCTACTACAACTGGTACTGAAAGCATAATGGAAACACAATGTGTACCGTACCGAGTAGAGTAGATTAGTCCTGTACGGTACTATACTTACTAATGGAAAAGGGGCATAAGAAGAATGGATCAGGTTTGGGAACCCGGCAGGGGTCTCGATGCCAGTGCCTGATGCGCTTTCAATCAACATGCTTTGATTCGGGGATGCCAAGGTTTTCTCTAAGCAGTTTCTCTGAATAGAAACATTGAAGTTGGCTCCCCTTCAGCACCCTCGGGAACACCATATATTTGTCACATTTTTTCTCCTCGATCACCCTTCCTGGTCTGTCAACTTATCCTATCCTTGTAAGAATTTCTGGAGAGGAGGGTCCATCGGATAGTCGAACCTTGGATTCGGGAGGAGATGTGTGGTTTTCGTCCTGGTCGTGGAACACTGGACCAGCTCTACACCCTCAGCAGGGTCCTGGAGGGTGCGTGGGAGT